>PVJL010017987.1:0-16959 GCA_004026885.1 Lyroderma lyra
GGCACCCCAGTACCTCCCAGAGCCTCCCCAGGGCACCCCAGTACCTCCCAGAGCCTCCCGGGGCACCCCAGTACCTCCCAGAGCCTCCCGGGGCACCCCAGTACCTCCCAGAGCCTCCCGGGGCACCCCAGTACCTCCCAGAGCCTCCCCAGGGCACCCCAGTACGTGCCTGTGAGGAAACTGGCCCCCTCTAAGCACAGGTGGAAGTGGGGGCCCTGGGACCCCGGGAGGAGCGTGCTGGCTCCTGGGGCCTCGCCTCCCCGCTGCTGGGGTGCGTGTCTCTTCCCCTTCCCGGATGAGGAAAGGAGGAAGTGGGGCCAGCGGGGAGCCCAGACGCCCACCGGGGCCTGGAGGGGAAGCCCTCCAGGCTGGGAGCCCCGAGTTCCAGCCGCACGTGGGCCTCCCTCCCCGGCAGACACGCTCGGGGCCTCAGCCTGAGCTGTCAAAACGGCCTCCCGTGCTCGGGGGGCCCAGGGCACCCTCGTGCGCCGCACAGGATGGGGCGTCCAGCTGTGTCCCTGAGCCCTCGCTCTGCCCAGGGCGCTTCTGGGCTCGCACCTGCAGCGAAGCCTCGGGGCGACTTTCCCAGGCGGTTGCCGTGGTGACGCCCCTTTGGTTCGAACCTTGTCCCAAATCCCACAGCCGCCGGGATCGCCCCTCGGGCCGTCGCGCTCCGGACCCGGTTCTCACCGTCCACACTAACTGTCCGGGGGCTCGGGCGCCGGCTGGGGATGGGCGGCCCGGGGTGGCCTTGGCCTCGATGCGCCGGACGGTCCGTCAGCCCCTCTGTCCTCTTGGACAGGCTCCGCCCTCTTTCTCCTCGCCTCGCCGACCTCTCTCTGTGCGCTGTGGGGGGACAGGACTTCTGTCACCGGGTGTGGGAGACGGGGCTCCGAAGGGGACCCAGGCCCAGGCAGCTGGACTGCCCCAACCTGCCCCGATGGCCTCTGAGGGCTGAGTGCGCGCCCGGCATTTCTTGGTACTTGGCGCACGTTTAATTTGCACAATCGTCTGCGAGGGCGTGCACCCTTATCATTTCCAGAAGGTTCCGGGAGGTTCAGGAACTTGTCCAAGGTCACATGGCTGATGGCAGGTGGAGCGCAGAGTTTCTGGCCTCGTGGCCCCTGATCTTAGCCACGAAGCTGAGCCACGTCTGCAGTCTCCTGGGTCACGGCCCCTGGCCTCCGCGTCACACACACACAGGGGTCAAACGGGCTCAGTGCCGGGTTCGGGGACTGCGGTGCCAGCCCCAAGGTGCCCGGGCCGCGACGTGACCTCCGCGGGCCTCAGGTTCCGCTTCTATACGACGAGGCCGATGAGAATTCCCACCGCGAAGGGAAAGCTCTGGGGCACGAGCACAGGACGCCGCACACACAAAGCCCCGTGTGACGACGGTGACCGTGACGCCATTGGCTGGGCGCTGGGGTCGGAGCCAGGAGGCAATAAACAAGTGCGCGGGGGGTGGAACGCCGAGTCTCCCAGACTCCCAGGCCGTCGTGGCTGAGCCGGGGCCGCTCCGCGCGTCCAGCCCGCTGTCCCCCGGGCAGCCGCGCCCCCTGCCCGCTGTCCCCCGGGCGGCCGCGCCCCCGGCCCGCTGTCCCCCGGGCGGCCGCGCCCCCTGCCCGCTGTCCCCCGGGCGGCCGCGCCCCCGGCCCGCTGTCCCCCGGGCGGCCGCGCCCCCGGCCCGCTGTCCCCCGGGCGGCCGCGCCCCCGGCCCGCTGTCCCCAGGGCGGCCGCGCCCCCGGCCCACTGTGGGGTGCCGCCCAGCCCGCCCCCATTTGTCCCTCCCTTCCGCCCTGTGACAGCTTCTCGGCTCCTCCTACAGACAGGAAGCTGAGCCCATGGGGCGAGGTCACCCGCCCAAGGCCACTTGCCTATAGGTGACAGCCGGGTCGCGCTGGGGCTCACCTGATGCCAGGTGTCGGCAGGTCGTGACCTCCTGGTGCAGCTGCTGCCCCGGAGCCCCCAGGTCGCTCTCGTCACCCACTTCATGCATCGGGGTGGGGTCGGGGGTGAGATGGGGCACAGTGGCGCCTGGTCCGGACCCCGAAGTGGCCCTCGTGCCATCTCCACCCTTTTGCTTTGAAGCTCGGGCCATGCTCCTCCGAGGGCCCGTCTACTTCCTCACCTTGGGGCGGGCTCCCCAGCACCAGCTTTGGGGGGTGCCAGGTGCTGCCTTTGATAGAAGCCCAGGAGAGAGCAGAGGTCAGGGCCCTAACGCCCCGGCAGACACACGGCGGGGGACACCCCAGCCCTAGCCCCTCTCCGCCCCAGCCCCCCATCAGCCTGGTCACCTCCTGAGTGGGAGGGCGCCCCCACCCCTCCCTGCCCACGGGACGTCTCAGTCCCTTGGGCTCCCCCAAACCCGGACGCCCCAATGTTCGCACCCAGGGACCTCGCTAAGGTCTCGCCCCACCCTGACTCGCCCGGAGCGGGGAGCAGTGCCCCAGGACAAGGAGATGCGTGCCCGAGGCCAGTGCCCGAGGCCAGTGCCCGAGGCCAGAAGCCACAGCCTCCAGCCGTGAGGCCCCTTGGCATACTGCGTGTCCCCACCCTCCCAGGGCCCTGACCCCCGTGACCGCGGAGCCCCACAAAGACGGGGAATGCCCACTGAGCCCGAGGGACCGCGGCAAACCCCGGGGGGTGGGGACCCAAAGAGCCCAAGGGGGTGGAGGACCTCGGGCCCCGCTGGCCCCGCCACCGGCTCCAAAACCGCAGGCAGCTCCCCGGTCAGGGACCCGGTCAGGGACCCGGTCAGGGACGCATGGCCGGCGCCGGATGGTTCAGCCAGCGGCCTGGGTGCCAGACAGAAGGCAGCGGACGGACCGGCGCTGTGCTCCCTTCTGCGCTCCGATCGGAAGGAAACTTCCGGAAGCCCGAGGGAGGAGGCGAGACCCCGGGTTCCTGGTGCCCGTCTTCCCCCTCGGGTTTTACGTCCCCAATCCAAGGACTCCTTTGTCTCGGCGTCTCAGGAGTCACCGAGTTTTAGTTTCATGAGTCACGGCTGGCTCTGTGGCCACAGGGACGTCTGCCCTGCTCGGACCTCAGTTTCCCCAGCTGTGACGTGAGCAGGTTGGGCTCGGGGGCTGCAGACCGGTGCTGGGGAGCATCTGGAGGGAGGTCTGTGGCCCAGGGTGGGCTCCGTGGTGACAGCGACTTGGACCATCGCTCTATGGGCCTCGCTCCGCCGTGGCCCTGCTGCGTGTCCCCCTCCGGGCAGCAGCCGCTCCGCGTATTGACTAGCAAGTTCCCAGGCAGCCTCCGAGGGCTGGTCCAGCTCCAGTCACCCCCAGGCCTGACCTGACCACTCCCTGGGTAACCGTGTGCGTGGACCTCACGCCCTCAGGGCCTCAGCTTCCCCTTCTGTGAAACCGGAGCTTTGGCACCTGCACCTCAGGTCACTGCAGACCGGGCCGTGCGGCGTGAGGCTCCTGAAGACGGGGACACAGGGACGCGCTTGGCACGGGGGTGGCGCCCAGTGGACGCTCCCCATGTGTCCGCCGGGGCACGGGGACTCCCCGAGTGCCTGACGTGGCCGTGGCGCCCTCCTCTCCCCCTTAGGACGATGCCATCCTCCGTGACGTGGGGCCTCCTGCTGCTGGCTGCCCTGTGCGGCCGGGCCCCTGGTGCCCCGGCCAAGGGCCTCCCGGGAGACGCGGTCCAGGGGACAAATGTGTCCACGCCCCTGGAGCCTGCCCACCACAGGATCGACCCGAACCTGGCGAGCTTCGCCTTCAGCCTGTACCGCCAGCTGGCCCGTGAGTCCAACACCACCAACATCTTCTTCTCCCCAGTGAGCATCGCCACAGCCTTCGCCATGCTCTCCCTGGGGACCAAAGGGGACACGAACACCCAGATCCTGGAGGGTCTAGGCTTCAACCTCACGGAGAGAGCGGAGGCTGATATCCACAAAGGCTTCCAGAAGCTCCTGCACACCCTCAACCAACCAGCCAGCCAGCTGCAGCTGACCACGGGCAACGGCCTGTTCGTCAACCAGAGCGTGAAGCTGGTGGGTAAGTTCCTGCAGGACGTCAAGGACATGTACCACTCGGAAGCCTTTTCCGTCAACTTCCTGGACACCGAAAAGGCCAAGAAGCAGATCAACGACTACGTGGCGAAGGGGACGCAGGGGAAGATCGTGGATCTGGTCGAGGCGCTGAACAGAGACACCGTGTTTACGCTGGTGAATTACATCTTCTTTAAAGGTGAGGCTGCACCCCAAGACCCCGGCTTGTTCCCCAGGAAACACCCAGAAATGCCCTCACACACCCCGTCCTGGAACTGTCCTCGGGGGTGCGGGCTGCGCCACGGCCGTGCCCCCTGCCCGGGCCACGCGGGCTTCCTCCCACGACCGCGAACCCGCCTCCCACGACCACGGAAGTTGGGGTGCAGGGGGCTCAAACGGTTAGAGCGCCGTGTCCCCGCAGGACGTCCCGGGGCCCTCACGCACGTGCCCCGCGCGCCCCGACCAGGCAGGGAGGTACCGCGAGCAGCGTCCCCCCAAACACGGAGCCGGAAAAGCGGCGTCCAGCAGAGCGCTGGGCGGGGAAGAGCTTCCCAGAATGCACTTGGGATGACTCCGGGGTGGGGCGGGGCCGGGGCCCCAGGGAGCCTGTAGCCTGAGGGGGGGCAGGTGAGAGTCAAGGTCGGGGGCTGCTGCCCTCGCACCGGTGGTGCCCGGATCTGAGGCGGAAGAAGGCCCCGGAGAAGGCGGGGGCCACCGTCAGCCCATCCCGGGTCCCAGCTCTGGTCCCCAGTCTGCATCGCCCATCCAATGACAAACCGGGGCTCGGGGGACGCTGGGGCCACCGTCCACTCTGCTGATGGTGGCATGGGGGGCGGGGCGATGCCCAGGGCCCTGCATTCCGCAGGTTGGTCCAGGGAAAGGCCATTAGAGGGAGAGCCGGAGAGATGTCCCTGAGCGGTAGGAGCCGCCCACGAACCCGGGCGGGGGGACTCGGCCAAGCACACCGGTGCCCACTGCCCACGGCTGTTCCTCAGAGGCTTCAGCCCTCGATTAACTAAGCAGGAACCAGATGGGCAGCCCTTCGCCTCCGTCGTGTGGGAAGTCGCGCCCCGGTGCCGCCTCGCGTCACCCCAGAGGCCCATCAGGTGCACGTGGTGGCCTCGTCCTGCAGGCGGGGTCGCGGAGGCTCGGCGAGAAGCGTCCGCACCTGAGCCTCCCGCCCCCGCCCCCCAGGCAAGTGGGAGAAGCCCTTCCAGGCCAAGAAGACCGCCGAGGAGGACTTCCACGTGGCCAAGGGCACGACCGTCCGGGTGCCCATGATGCAGCGCCTGGGCATGTTCAACCTGCACCACTGCGAGGTGCTGTCCAGCTGGGTGCTGCTCCTGGACTACGTGGGCAACACCACCGCCTTCTTCCTCCTGCCCGACGAGGGCCGGCTGCAGCACTTGGAGGACAAGCTCAGCAAGGACACCCTGGCCAAGTCCCTGGAGAACCGATACCACAGGTGACTGCCCGAAGCAGAGGCCGGAGTCGGGGGGTGGGGGCCAGCTCCCGAGGGCCGAGCGACGGGGCCGGACCTCACGCAGAGGCCAGCGTGAGCGAGAGGGACATGTCCCGGCCTTGGGGACGTCCTCCCGTGCACGGACACTGCGTGCCCCTCTGCAGGGACAGCAATGCCAGCACAGGTTGCGGGGGAACCGGGAAGGGGGCACTGGGCTTCCTGGCGGACACGAGAGCTGGGTTGGGGTGCAGGGAGGGGGAGCCCACGGCTCTACGCGGGGGAAGCTTCCAGGAGAGGCCGGAGGGGCAAAGGCCGAGCGGGAAACCCGTGTGCGTGTCTCAGGGAGGTCCCGGCTCTGCTGTCCCTACGTCGGAGGGCGGCAGTGTTTGTGCATGCACCCCAAATCAGTGTGCACCCCAAATCAGCGCACACCCCAAATCAGTGTGCACCCCAAATCAGGTGCACCCCAAATCAGCGCACACCCCAAATCAGGTGCACCCTAAATCAGCGCACACCCCAAATCAGGTGCACCCTAAATCAGTGTGCACCCCAAATCAGGCGCACCCCAGATCAGTGTGCACCCCAAATCAGCGTACACCCCAAATCAGGTGCACCCCAGATCAGTGTGCACCCCGAATCAGTGTGCACCCCAATCGGTACGTACCCATATCAGTGCACCCCAAACCAGTGCGCACCCCGAAAAAGTGGCACCCCCAAAAAGTGCACACCCCAAAAAAGTGTGCACCCAAAATCAGTGCGCACCCCAAATCAGTGTGCACCCCAAATCAGTGTGCACCCCAAATCAGGTGCACCCCTGCACACACAACGGCCCACGGTCCCACGAGTGTTTTGTCACGAACATCACAAATGTGTGCGTTAGCCCCGTGGCATAAACAGACGCTCATCATCATCATCATCATCAAAGCGAAACGTGAACGTAAAATAACACGCGGAGGCGCACGTAGCAAACACGCGGGTACAAGCACACGCGGGACCAGGAGGTGACAGGGAACGAACAGGCGTCACTCTCTCTTCCGCGCCCCCGCCGGGTCCCTGAGCCACACCCTGAGCCAGGAGAACAGGGCGGGGCTGAACCCCGAGCCCCCGGGAGCCGCGCGGCTCCGTCTCGTGAGGCCCTTCCCGGGGCCACACTCTGTCCCCAGGGGGAGCGAGAGCTGGCCATCAGCCCGCAGTCCCTCGTCCTCACCGGGCCCAGGTCACTCAGCGCCGGACGCCCCGCCCAGGTCACACGGCACCTGACGCCCCGCCCCACTCTCCCGGGGTCCCCGCTCCCCAGACCCCCGTCTGGGGGTGACCAGACCTGCAGGGCAGTGTGCACAGCGCTTCCGCAGGGCCCCCGGGTCTGCCTGGGGGCTTCTCAGAGGAGCACTGGACAGCGGGACAAGAGGGTCCCCCTCCGCCGAACACCCTCCAGCGACACAGGACCTCCACCGAGCAGAGCGGCAGGGCGCTAGGTGGGGACCAGAACACCTGCAAAGCCGCGACAGTCCTGCTCTCTCACCACCGTGACAGGTCTGCCACCTTATACCTGCCCAAACTGTCCATTTCTGGAACCTACGACCTGCAAACCGTCCTGGGCAACCTGGGCATCACCAAGGTCTTCAGCAACGGGGCCGACCTCTCGGGGATCAGTGACGGAGTCCCCCTGAAGCTGTCCAAGGTGAGTGTGCCCGTGGTGCCCGAAGGCCAGCGTGGGTGAGGGCCACGGGCACCCGGACGCCTGCAGACTGAGGCTCCGAGGACCGCTGCCACCTCCCCGAGGGCCGGAGTGTGCGCAGGCCGTGGCCCGTGCCGTTCTGGCACCTTCCGGACGCCCTCGGAGGCGGGGTCAGGGGCCCTTTCTCATCTCCGGTCAGGGTCTTCCCTTCTTCGGGCCTCAGGGGACCCATATGTGCCAAAGCCCCGAGCCCCGAGCCTCCGAGCTGGTGGAGGGCGTGGTCGGGAGGGGCGGGGGCGCACCGCCGGGTCAGGCTGACACCCCGAGGAGGGGGACACGGGCCGTGAGCCCCCGGCCGGCGGGGGACCCGACGGGGCTGGGCCGGCTGGTGGGGACGGGCCCCAGGCAGCCCCTCCCCGGGTCACACGCCCGCTCAGGCCTTGCTCCCCAGTGGGTGGGGACGGGCTGCCTGGGTCCCCACAGGACGGCCCCCGTGCTCTCTCCCCTGCAGGCCCTGCACAAGGCCGTGCTGACCTTCGACGAGAAAGGGACCGAAGCTTCTGGGGCCACAATGGCGGAGGCCATTCCAATGTCCCTTCCCCCCTCAGTCAAGTTTAACCGGCCCTTCCTCACGATCATCTACGACAGAAACACCAAGAGTCCCCTCTTCGTGGGAAAGGTGGTGAATCCCACCCAAAAATAGCTGCACTGTCCCCCCAGGCCGGGTCCCCTGCCCAGACGACAATAAAGAATGACTGGCCTGGCCCGGACTTGAGTGTGACGTGCAAATCCCTCCCCCTCCTGCCTCCCGGTCTCCCAGGACGTGGTGGCCCCCAGGCCACAGCGACCCGCCGTGCGCCCCCACGTGAACGTGGACGGGAAAACGCTCCGGAAGCCACAGCTCGCGGCCTCTTTCCCAGCCTGGGGGCTCGCCCAGAGGGGGGCGCGCAGCCGGGGCTCCAGCCCGGGGTCCCTGCCGCCCCCGAGCGTCCCCCTGGGCCCCGGGAGCGCCCTGCAGCCTGCCGGCGGCCAGTGCCGACCCCAGGACTGCCCCGTCTTGCTCCCAGCACCTGCAGCTCACGCAGCGGCCGAGCCGCCGTGTCTCCGGCCGCAGAGTGTGGAGGCCAGGCCCCCTTGTCCTCCCACACTGTCCCCTGAGCCCGCCGGGGCCCTGAGTGCTTTCCTGCAAACAGCTCTCCCTGGCCCTTCCGGGAGCCCTCTCCACTGGGGCTGAGCTGGGGACACGTACTCTGCCCTTGTCACGCCCTCGCTGCCCCGGGCCCCTCACGCACGCTCTCGGGAAGCAGGTCCCTTCTCCCCAGGTGAAGAGGGTGGTCTCTGGTCTTGGTCCGTGTCACCTGCCCAAACTCGCCAGGCTGGCCGGTGCCCCAGACACCTACCCTACCCCCGCTGGTCCTCGCTCGACTCGCGGCCAAGCTGTCCTCGGTGGCTCTGGGAAATCAGCGCAGGGACTCTTGGGCCATGGGAGAGGAAGCGGAGCCGACCAGCAGCCCGCACGGGCCCCGCCGGCCCTCCCTGGCTGAGCTCTGACGGGGGACAGGTGACAACAGGCCTTGCTCCTGCCCCCTGGTCCTCCCTGCGGTCTTCGGAGGGAATCACAGCTCCTGGGACAGAGCTGCATGCGGTCCTGGGGGCCCCTGCCCGCCTCCAAGGCCCCGCCAGAGGGCTGCAGCCGTCGGGGAGCGCGGCCGGGTCCCCAGCCGCAAGGAGCCGATCCCCAGGCCCCCGCGGGAGTATTCGCCCGTGTCCTGGGGAGGGGCTGCCCCGCCCCACGCAAAGGTGGTCGGCACCGTCCAGGCCCCTCCCTGGGCGCGACAGCAGGGCGGGGTCACCGACAGTCACGCGGCCGAGTCAAAACGGCCACAGACGTGCCGCGTCGCATGAGGCGTAAAGACCCACCTGGTCCCCACATGAGCCCCGTTTCCCTCTTGAGTGTTCTGTGCCCAGAGACTTCCGGGTCCCACACATTCCACGAACGATGTGCACGTCACCCGGCGCCGCCGCCGCCACCAGAGCTGAGGGTGGAAGGACCCGACGACGCTCAGGCTCGGCTGCTTCGTGGCTGTGGGACGTGGGACAGCCGCCCACCTCGGAGCCGCCCGGAGCCTCCTGTGCACCGACCACCCACCCGGGCTGGGCGTGAGGCTCACGTCAGGCAGCCGGTAAAGGGTGACAGCAGGAGCCGACGCCGGGGACTTGGCCGGTGGCATTATGAGCTCCCGCTGTGCGCCTGGCTCCCGGGGAGGGGCGCGTCACGCATTTTCGCGTGGATCCCTCACAGCGGCCCCGTGACGCTGGGCGCAGAGCTGTCCCCAGGCCCGTTGCACAGAGGGGGACACTCAGGTGCAGGGAGGCTAGCTGTCTCGCTCAGGGTCACAGGGCTGGGACGTGGCAGGGCCGGCTTCAGGGGCTCCCTCTCGGGCGGCCCCGCGGGGCGCAGGCGGAGCCGAGCTCCTCCCTTAAGTCCGAGGAAGGTGGGGGACCCGCAGCGCTCACCTCTGCAAGGAGACCGCCCCCCTCTGCCGCTGGAGGCAGCGCCCCTGCAGCCCCCCGCCCGCGGTCCCCAGCACGCAGCCCGCAGCCAGCACCCTGCCCGGCGCCGACCCTCCGGGGAGGAAAGGGGCAGCTGCCGAGGCCGCCGGAACCCCCGGGCGTCCCAGGGAAGTCACCCAGGATGCCATCGCTTCTCTTCCAAGCGTGGCCCGTCACTGCCTCCGTCTGCACTCTGATTGGCTGAGGCCAATTCAAATTCGCTTACAGCCCCCGGGGTGGGGGTGGGGGGGGGACACACAGGGTTCACCCAGAAGGCGGACAGAGCATCACGGCCACCTTGTCACACGGAGGACAAGGAAGTGCCACCAATCCGTCAGGACAGCCCTAGGATGCAGCTCCGCCTCCCCCTGGCAGCACGTGAGAGGCCACCACTGACCTTCACACCGGTCCCTGAAGGACGCATCGTGACCCCAGGTACCGAGGGGGAAGGTGTGTCCCGGCAGGTTGGAAGGGCCGCCGTCCGCCAGCCTCGAAGGCAGGTCCCTCCCGGGGCCCTGGGCCGCCCAGCGGTGCGTTCTGCAGCCCGTCTCGGCCCTCGCGGCCAGTCCCCAGCCGCTGCCCACCCAGGGCCACCTCTGTGGCCTCCATAGCGGCCGGGTGTGGGCTCTGGTGCAGCTCAGGGTCCCCCTCCAGCGAGGGTCCCTCCTCTCCGAACCGGGTGAGAGGGAGGCCCACCCGCCACCTCCGGGCTGAGGCGGGGGCCACGCGGCGGTGACGCTGACACCTCTCCGCCCGTTTGCAAGGAAAGAAACAGCAACGCACGTGTCACACACAGGACACCGCTCGGGGGCACGTGCAAGCTCTGCCCTACGCACAGGGGCCGCCGGAGCCCCATCCACACGGTACAGACAGAGGTCAAGGGCGCGACCGGAACCGCACGGCGGGGACGTGCCATCCCACGCGCCCCCGGGGGCCTCTCCACACGCCCGCGGGGTGGACGTTTGCTCAATGGGAAAGCACGAACGTGTCCTGGGTACCCACAGCATCCCGGGGACAGAGAAGGAGCCCCAGGCCTCGCCCGCAAGGGCCGCTGGTCACAGTGCCGGGTGCTGGGGGATCGTCGGGGCCGGCAGCCGGGGGCAGAGCCGTCAGCCACGAGCCACCCACGTCCGCAAACGGCCCGGCCCCCGGACAGCTCCCCCAGAGGACGCTCGCGACGGGCCGCCCCCGAAGCCCGTGACCACGCGCGTGGCCTGGCCCTGCAGGCCGGCTCCGGGCCGGCGGGACTGACGGCGTGAGGGCTGCTGGGTGGGCACCTGGGGGCAGGCCCCCCGGGAGGACGCGGGCAGCAGCCCGAGGACCCGGCCGTGCAGGCTCCGGGCGCCGCGTCCACCCCGACGGCCATGCCGTGAGGCCACCCCGACGGCCTTGAGCGAGTCGTCACCGCCAAAGCAGCCTCCGTGACAGCTCAGAGCAGGGAGGGCGGGAGGGCGGTCCCCGGGACGGAATGCAGAGAAAATGCCGGAAAGGGGTGCGCAGCGCGTCCCGGTGTCCGGCGAGCGCGAGCTGGGAGCCCTGGGGACCGGGGGCAGAGTCCTGGGGCGGCCTCTGAGCGGTGCGGTGCCCCGAGTGGGCCGCGGGGTCCCGGGCGCCTCAGCCTGCAAACGGGGCCGGCGAGCCCTAAGGCGTTCCGGTCCCTTCCGCGGGTGGCTTCACACTGCACAGTGTTTCTTAGAGCTGGCTCTTCCCGGATACAAACGCTGAGGAGATCCGCAGGCTCCAAAAGGCACCGTTTTGGGGGGCTGGTTCCCCCTTTCCCGTCTCTTAGAACTGGAACTGCGGACGCTCGCGCGGACGGCTCACCTGGGCCCCAGGCTGGCGGTCAGGTGGCGCCCCGAGAGCGAAGCAGGAGCCCGAAGGTCCCCGTTCTGCACGACGCCAACGACAGCAGGGGCCCTGTCACCCCGTGGTGGCTCTGAGCCTGGTGGCTTTTCGGCCGGCGTCCATCCCCTCCCTGCTGGGCCTGCACAGACGGGCGTCGCAGCCCGAAGGTCACAGCCGCCAGCTGCCCGCACGAGCTTTCCCAGGGCTGGCGCCTCGGCAGCCGTGAGCCCGGTGACGTCGGGCCGCGGCCGTGTCCTCAAGGTCGGCCGGGGCTCGGGCGCCGCTCTCGGCCCCGGACGTGCTGTGGTCATCCACGTCCCTCAATGGCTCCGGGAGCTGGACGCCAACATACGATGAACCCTCGGCCCCGCGCAGCTCCGGGCTCCCATCATCCCACCCTCCGGGGACCTCACCCCTGCTGGGTCCGCTGGACTCGGCCACTCAGGGAGGGACGGCACGGCCCTCTGCTCCCACGGGGGCTGCCCTGCAAGTAGGCGGAGCCGTAGGGGAGTGTGGCCCAGCCTGGGGGTCCAGGCCGGCCCAGCAAGCCCCTCCGGAGAGTCCCGGGGCCGCGGGAGGGACTCCCCGTCAGCCGCCGCCTGTGCCAGCGCCGGGATCACCCATCCACCCGACAGGGGGAAACTGAGGCACCGACCGGCGGGTGCGGCTCCCAGGGGCCTGGGGCGGGGCTGGAGGCCGGCGGTGAGCCCCCACGGTCCCGCTCAGCCGTCCGCGGGCGGGGGGCTGCCCCCTGCAGACGCCCCTGTGCAGGGCGGACCCTCCGTGACGCCCTCTGTGACAGCCCCACGCAGTGTGGACCCTCCATGGTGCCCACTATGATGCCCCTGTGCAGTGTGGACCCTCCGTGACAGCCCCCGCTCTGCCATTCCTTCTCCCCCGTCCTTCCCAGGCTTGGCCTGGACCCCTGGCCTCGGTGGTCCTCACCTAGGACCCTCTCCCCTGCAGAGATCGGAGGGAGCCCCCCGGAGGCCCCCCGTCCTCCCCCGGGGTCCTTCTTTCTCACCTGGTTCCCCTAAAACCTCAGCCGGAGCCGAGCCCTCGGCCGCGCCTGGGACTCCACGGCGGTCTGTCTTCCTGGACGGGGCAGCCGCCCGGTTCGCTTTCCCCGTGACGGCCTGTCCCCCGATTGCGGAGTGGGGCTCGTGGCCTCCCCGCGGCCCCCTGGCCTTGGGCGCTGAGTGGCGGGGGCGCACCATTAGCCCCTCACATACCCCCGGAGTCTCTTCTCTCTTCCCCTTCCTTCTTGGGGCTCACGGCCCTTCGGGACATCTGTTGGCCCCTCAGTGACCCTAAGAGCTTTCGTTTGCAAAACCCACAGCCGTCGGCCCGCAGAGAGCTGACCGCTCCACGAGGAGACGGCTCTCGTTCTCCTCCCAACGCCGCGTTGCAGAGGAGGCTCAGGGGGGCTCAGAGCTCTGTCCCGGCCCCACAGCCGGTAAAGGACAGAAGTGACCCGAGCCCAGGCCCAGCGAAAGCTGAAAGCAACACCTTTGCAGCACCTCCGGCCACCCGGCATGGCCCCGTGTCCCCGGGGAAGGCAGCCCCTCGGAGGCCCATGGTCTGAGCCGGGCTGGGAGGCCGGGACTGCCCGGGGGCAGGAAAGCTACCCAGCTGCGACAATCCGGGGGACGGGGCCTGAGACTCGTGGGGCCAGCTTGGGGGAGGCCTCCAGAGGCTGTGGCTGTGGGGACGTGTCCGGTGGGGACAGCCTGGACACTCGGACGCTGCTGTTACTAAGCTCCCAGAGGCAGAAGGACCGCGAGGCCACGCAAGCCCCCAGGGTGCGGGCGAGGAGACGTGTTTGCTGGGCCTCCCGAAGGCCTTGGCCCAGCACAGTCCCGGGGCCCCTGCACAGGGCTCCCTGCAGGAGGAGGGAGCACCCTAAACTCCCTGGGTCTAGTGAACGCTTTGGCCCAATGGGAAAGCTCAGTTGGGGCTCGCTGGACCCCAACCCGCTCCGAAATGAGAAAAGCCTGTCCAACCAGGGAGGAGGGGGCCTCCCCAGTGGGCCTTGTGCTCTGAGCCCCCCTCCCCCAGCAGGGGACCCCACAGGGCACCGCTGATTCTGGGGGACACTGGACATGTCTGGGGAGTTTCTGATTGTCGTGTCTGGGGGTTGGAGGGGCTGCTAGCCGCTACTTTCATCCACCATCCCGCTCAACGTCCTGCAACCAGCCTGAGCTGGTTCGGGAGAAACACCCGGAAACGCCCTCGCACACCCCGTCCTGGAACTGTCCTCGGGGGTGCGGGCTGCGCCACGGCCGTGCCCCCTGCCCGGGCCACGCGGGCTTCCTCCCACGACTGCGAACCCGCCTCCCACGACCACGGAAGTTGGGGTGCAGGGGGTCAAACGGTCAGAGCGCCGTGTCCCCGCGGGACGTCCCGGGGCCCTCACGCACGTGCCCCGCGCGCCCCGACCGGGCAGGGAGGTACTGCGAGCAGCGTCCCCCCAAACACGGAGCCGGAAAAGCGGCGTCCAGCAGAGCGCTGGGCGGGGAAGAGCTTCCCAGAATGCACTTGGGACAACTCCGGGGCGGGGCAGGGCCGGGGCCCCAGGGAGCCTGTAGCCTGAGGGGGGGCAGGTGAGAGTCAAGGTTGGGGGCTGCTGCCCTCGCACCGGTGGCGCCCGGATCTGAGGCGGAAGAAGGCCCCGGAGAAGGCGGGGGCCACCGTCAGCCCATCCCGGGTCCCAGCTCTGGTCCCCAGTCTGCATCGCCCATCCAATGACAAACCGGGGCTCGGGGGACGCCAGGGCCACCCGTCCTCTCTGCTGACGGTGGCATGGGGGGCGGGGCGACGCCCAGGGCCCTGCATTCCGCAGGTTGGTCCAGGGAAAGGCCATTAGAGGGAGAGCCGGAGAGATGTCCCTGAGCGGTAGGAGCCGCCCGTGAACCCGGGCGGGGGGACTCGGATAAGGGGGTGCCAAGTACGACTTGGGGAGCTTCCGGCTCCCCCCAGGAATTTTCATAATCCTGCTCAGGCTGTCCATAAGGTCACATCACGCCCAAATAAAACTCGTTGCTCTGCAGCCCTGGGTTGGCGCCGTTTAGCCTCTGCGACCCGGAAGCTCTGGGTGCTCCCCGAGCCCCAGGCCATGCCCCCAGGCCCTGCAGGAGCCTCACGGCCTCATGGTCGCCGCCGTCTGCAGACGCGGACACTGGGCCCCGAGAGGACAGTCTGCCCGGCCTTCAGGACGCCTCTCTGGGGCTCGTGCAGGAAACCTTCGCCGTGCCTCCAGCTGCCGTGCACCTCACCCCTCTCCCGGCCAGCGGAAGCATAAATGCAGAGCTGAGCGCCTCGGGGAAGGAGACCCCCATCGGCACAGGAAGATCACCGTCAAGGCGCCCGGGATCCAGCGCGTGGACACGTGTGACCCCCGCCAGGACCGGCGCTGGCCCGCTGGGCGCTGCCAAGACGCAGTCAGGGCAGAGTCACCGCCTTCCTGGTCCTTCCCCCACCTGAAGGGGCGCAGCAGCTGGAGGACAGGCTCTCCAGACCCTCAGAGCCACTGACACACGCTGGCTGCCAGCCCAGGGCTGACCCGGAGCTGCCACCTCTGGCCGGGCCAGAAGGACCAAGGGGGTCCCCAGGGAGGTGGAGAGCATGGTCCGGGAGAGGTAAGCGCGACTGCTGAGACCCAGAGAAGGGGGACACAGGCCCTGCACCCCCTGCCGGCGGGGGGCCCGACGGGGCAGGGCCGGCTGGTGGTGAGAGAGGACACAGTGTGTGGTGTTGAGGGACAGGGAGGGGACCGGCCCCGGGGAGAGAGGAGTCCAAACCGAGTCTGGGATGGTGTCAGGTAAGTGGGCGTGACCAGGTGATAGTGCCCCCACTTAGCAGGTAAAGACCTTTGATTCTGTTCTCCTCGTGCACAGCCATGTGTGAGGGTGTGGCCGTACGTGCACCAGACAAAACCCCTTTCATAAGGGGGGCACCCATCCAAAGACGTGACAGGATGACACACACGCCCCCGCCCAGAGGCACCAAATCTATAAAGCAGCTCCTGACAGACCTTAAGGAAGAAACGGAGAGCGACGCGGCAGTAGGAGCCCTCCACCGCCACCCGCACCCAGGGGTGCGCCACCCGGACCGAGAGCCAGTACGGAAACATCAGCCTGGGTGACACGGTAGACCAGACGGAGTAGTGGATAGAGACCGCCGGAGCTGGAACTTTCTACCCCGAAGCGACAGACTATGTTCTCCGCAGGTGCACACGGCGCATCTTCAACAAAGACCGTGTGTTGGGGCACAGAGCGAGCCCCCACACACTTAAGAAGACCGAAATCACCTCGAGCCGCCTTCCCCGCTGCGTGAACCTCGCAGTGAGCTGCAGGAAGAAAGCTGGGAAAATCACAACTAGGCTGCGGGGCCTGCACAGCACGCGCCTGACCCACTCCTGCGCCAGAGAGAGTATCAAACGACAGACCAGCGAGCACGAGAGCGCGACGCACCCGTGTCGGACGCGGCCGGAGCGCGGCCGAGAGCGTGCACAGCAACCCGGAGCCGCCCAAGGCGCCGCGGGGAGTCTCGCCGTGAACAACCAGGACAAGGGGACCAAACCCAAAACTCAGTGGAAGGGACGCGATAACAGTCAGAGCGGAAGGAAGTGGAAGAGGACGCGGAGGAGAGAGAAAGAGCCTCACGAAGCACAAGGCCGGTTCTCTGCAAACAGGCCGGACTCCGGAAGGGAGGCGCAGAGACCACGTGGGCGACGCGAGCTGCCGCCGGCCGACACCCGGCACTTCCACAGCCGGACGGCACGGCTCCGTCAAAGGTAATTCGACACCAACGACTGAGGTCAGAAGAGGAAAAGGAGCCGCGTCCCCCCGTGTTTTGACTCAGGACGTCCACTACCGGGCATGCCCCCCCCCCCGCAGAATCAATTACGAACAACAAACCCAGTTTTCTTCGCGATTGCATCACTGCGGGAAGAGCCCAAGTGCTCTCCGTGCCCACCACGAGGGAATCGATGACAAGTTTAGCTGCGTCCCCACCACGGAACGTCCCGGAGCCGCTAAACAGCGCGGGGCCAGCTCCGTCCAGGCTGACAGGACAAGCGGCCTTAGAGCAACGCGACAACGAAATACGAAACAGCGTGGAGAGTGGGATGTATCGGTCCAGCAAGTGTGCACGGAGCACCTACGACGTGCCGGGCACTGGCTGTGCAACTCCCAGCACGGCGGACAGGCCATCCAACGGCGCCGTCCACGTGGGACACAGGGCGGTGCCGCCCGAACCTGCTCGGCCACGGGGCCACTGTCCCGCCTCAGTGACCCCTCTGCAGGGCTCCAGTGGGTACGCTTAGCTGTGGGCGACTGGGCTGCTGCGTGGGGTCCTGGTGGGGACACGTGGTGCTGACTCGGCTCGCTCAGGCGGTGGCCGGGGGAACTGGCC
>PVJL010017988.1:0-17014 GCA_004026885.1 Lyroderma lyra
GCTATGTGCTATATACATACAATGAAATATTATTCAGCCTTAAAAAAGAAGGAAATTCTGACACATTGATGAATCTTGAAGATATTATGCTAAGTGAAATAAGACACTCAGAAAAATACGACAAAACACTGCACAATTGTACTGATATCAGGTACTTAGTCAAATTTATAGACAGAAGGCATTATTTCATTTTGTTAGTGAGCTCTTCATACTATCATTAATTTAATGCATTTTAAACATTAGGTTCATCATATCACTTTTCAGTTCAAAAAAATTGTAATACTTCTTAATAAGAGGAAGATTTGATTCTAAGATCATTCATACAATATTCAAAAACCACTACAATATAATAAGTCTCAGAATACTTGTGGTTTTATAAAATGACCTCTTAAACATACCACACCATGCTCCAGTATCACTTAGACATCTCCCCCCGCATCCCTATTCATATCATCCTTTCTTCTCCAATTACCTATTTCATTGCTACTCAAGTTTTAAACTTTTTCTTATTGATCCACTCAAAGCAAGTCATTCCATTTTCAGACCTCACTGAACAAATGACCTACACCAGACCATAGAATTATTGTGGACATACAAGCCTTAGGTCATGAGTTTTAATTTTATATTTAAACATTTTTTGTCCCGAGAACACTTTGAGCTCTCTGATGGCAGAAACCAGATCCTCAAGTTCTTTGTATGTCAGAAAGTATATGGCAGTTGAAGAGTACAGGCATATTCAAAGAGTTTAAAAATGATCATTGACTAGTAGTTGAAGAAAATAACAGCTTTCGGAGACACATAGGTATAGGTTTACATGTGAGAGCAATTCTTAAATAGATTTTTTTGTAATTTATTTTTGTGGGTTTTTTTCTTTCAGATACACACTTTAGGATGAACAGATTGTTCATTAGTATTCTAAATTAATTCCAATCACTTTCATTTTTTTCTAGGTCATCCACATTAAGTAAATTGATACATACAATCATCTAAGAATGGCTTTTCACATGGTTCTCATCAAATGATTACAAGCAGGGAAATTCTTGGTATCATTTGACCTGGGATGATCTTGATTCTAACAGAATCAAGTAGTTTCAGTTTATGGTGTTGTTAGCTTAACCAGGTATGTTCATCCATAATAAAAACAGGTTAAACTAGATGATCTCTAGGACCTCTTGTCACTCCAAATATTCCCAATCATATTAAAGACAATGAAAATAATAGTATTTTTTGTTGTTGCTACAGTGCTTTGAATCTCTTCTTTAACTGTTTTCTTCTTTGGCTAATTATTGGTTGTCAATATGTATGAACTCCCATTAATACTCTGAGTAATAAAGCTATGTCATTATTTAAATTTAAAGTGTGCAAAATCTCATGTAATGTGTTATGGCATAGCAATTATTTATAAATGAAGTTGATTTACATATTCAATTATAGATGCTAGCATAATTAAGAAATGCACGAGGTCTGTCTGGAAAGTATACAGCCACGTAATATGAAAAAAAAAAAAAAAAACATAAAAACATGTTTAATGCCAAGATCCTGCATTGAAATCTCGGACACAGCAGCTTTTGGACTCCCCAGATCAACTTCTAGTTCTTGCAACATCCATCGCTGACCTTTGTTGATGTTCCACATTCTCAGGTGTTCCACATTCTCAGGTGTTCTCCTTGCTGCGGGTCTTCCAGAACATGGATCACTTTCAACAGATCCTCGACCATCTTTGAAGTGTGTGTGCCACACTTTTATTTGTACAGCACTCATTGCATCATCCTTAAAAGGCTTATGAATCATCCATATAGTTTCCGCGGAGGAATGTTCAAGCTTGCGATGGCTGCCCAGTCGGTATTTTCCCTCACTGGCATCTAGCACCCCCACTGACTAGTGCAGTGGTCGTCTTTGTTCATGCATGTGCCTCTAGTCCACTCCCCTTGGCTGATGGTCACATCAATGTCGCATGAACTGTTCTCATTATATTGACAATGGCTGGATTTTTTCCAAACAGACCTTGTAGACCCCAAAGGGGTAACTCCTGAATGGCACAATTCTGTGATTAAACAAAGACAATTATGAGGAATATTTTCTGGGAAGATAATGGGCATCTTGGAATAGGAATATTTGAAGAAGATTAATTGGTTCATTTGCTCCCATTGTCTCCCCCAAAAGTAGACAAGATGATCATACACCCTATACAACTATATGCAGTTGTACCTTATATGATGTTAGAAAATCAGATTAAAATTAGACAGTTATTTATAGGCAAGGTCTGAGTTTATTTCCTGCAGTAGCTTGTAGCTGTTAATTCATCAAGCTTTGTACCAGCTAAGAAATTTAACTTTATGAGCTTCATTAGAAAATCTAAGAATCACTAAAGAAAAATGTTAAGCCATTTAACCTAATGTTAATTTTGAAAAACATATCTGAATAATTCATGGTCAAATTAAACATTACATCTTCTGTAATTTTACATGCTTCAAAGGGAAAAGAAAATGTATAATAAAAGTAACAGTAAGAAAAACAGCAGGAGCTATAAATCTGCGAAACCCTTTGCAACCATGACTAAAATGCTATGTGCACGAGGTAAAGTTTTTGAATGTCTTTTCTACAAGAAAAAGTTCTGAAAGCTTTTATGCTTTGAAAAGGATAATGTAAAATGGGCTTTCCTAAAAGAATGTGAGTAATAAGCTAGAAAACAAAACACGAGCTCTCTGTTCAAATTCCCCACAAGACATATAAAACATTGTAAAATTTTAATAATGTTCAATTTTACTTTTAAAACTGAGAAATGTAGATAACCAAAAGCATACAAAATATGTAAAATCATTTTTAATTATTCTTAAATTTATTGCGGTCATAGGTTAGTAAAATTATATAGGTTTCAAGTGTACATTTCCGTAATACATCATCTCTCTATTGCATTGTGTTTACCACCTTGAAATCATTTCTTTTTTTTTTCTTTATGGTTGGTTCCCTGACTGGGAAGCAAACCCAGGCTGCAGTGGTGACAGTGCCAAAACCTAGCCACTATACCACCAGGGAACCCCCTGAAATCATTTATTTTTAATTCAAGATCACTGTACCCTCTTCTTGAGGCTGTATTTGTGCAATTTGAAAAGTTAACATCTTTTCAAATAGTGAATTTTTGGGACATAAGGGAAAACCAAAATACTTTTTATTGGCTTTGAGATCTCATTTTAGAAATTTCAGTTTTAAAACGCTATCCCTGTATTCCTATAAGCCTAATTAAAACATTCTCCTCTATATGAGAAGATTGGCATTTTTACAGAAACTGCCCAGGTAGAAAGACCAAGTTAGAAGTGAGAAGAAGATGCAGGCACCTGCCATGCCAGGCAGAGCAGCCAAGACAGCATGGAGGTCAATGCGGTGGCAGATGCCTATGCCAGATGGCTCTATAACCAACACATTTCCTTGCAGACATTTTAATTTCTGTTTTCAAAAAAATAAACAAAATTAAACAAGAACACAAACATGTTCTGTTTATTTAGGGTTTATAAATAATTTTCTTACAAAAAATACCTAAGAATAAGTAAATAAAATAAGAAAATAAAATGATACTGTTAAATTTCTTCAATTTGCATGAAATTGTATCAAATAACTAGAAAAGTTTTCATTATATGAGATGATCCTCATATAATGAAAACATTTTAAAACAGTATAGTCATATTAAGTTTAAAAGTGCTGCTAAGAAAATGAACATCTATTTATATCTTCCCAATATCTCAAATAGCAACCAAATATTTCTTAATAGTATGGAATTTATATGTATGCACATATATGCCCTACCATTACTTTTCTGTAACCTTATGCAACATTTTAATGGTTCTGCACCTCCACATTCTCAGACTCCTGAGTTCTTTCAGACACTCTGGAGTCAAGCCTTCCTTGAAATCCCCGTATTCCAAAACAACTCTTTCTCTTAACCTAAATGATAATGAACACACACATTATTCTAATTTATCAGAAAGGTATTAGGAGGAAAATTTATGATTATTTTGTAAAATAATTCATCCTAATAAACATTATGGATTAGAGTCATCTTTGATATATTTATAGTTTTAAAGTGGTGTCTTTGAAATGACACCTGAAGGCAAAATAGGTGACAGCCAAAGGAGATACACATCATAAGCACACTGCATTTTTCCTTCTCCCCCCAAATCAAATTTCCATAACACAAATAGCCTGAAATTACAGAATTAGAGACTCAGAAATTACTGTTGTAGGTGAGGAGAAAGCTGTGACTTTCAATGTTACCAGTTACCAAAAAGGCAAGCTTTCTTTTAAGAATGGAGATAGACTTTGCAGTTTTAGACTTCAAACTTCAGCATTTTGCTTAAACCTGGCATGTTTGCCTACTGTAAAAGTAGTACTAGTCTTTATATGTAGAAAAGTACTTTAGTAGCTTCTTGTTTATTGAAATATACTTTCTCAAGCCCTATTATTTTTATTATTTTCTAGCTTTATTTTTATTATTTTCTAGGTATAACTGAAAATAAAAACTGCATATTTAAGGTATATGATATGATGTTTTTATTCACATATATATATATTGTAAAATGATGACCACTATCAAGTTAATTAACAGATGCTTCACCTCAGCTACCTTTTATGTGTGTGTGATGAGAACATTTAAGATCTAATCTTCTAGCAAATTTGAAGTACACAACACATACACCATTGGTAATGTTAGTCACCATCAAGTACTTTAAATGTTTATGATAAAAGAGAAATTTATTGAAGGTATTTTTAAAATTCAATACTTCATTTAGGTGAGAGGACTATATCACACAATAAAAGAATCCAAATAATATAGCAATAATGTTACCTCAATGGATGCTCAGTCTTCTCCCTTAAAATGTCATGTAATAAGGGAATGACCTCAACATAATAAAAACCACATATAACAAACCCACAGTTAACATCATACTAAAAGATGAAAATCTAAAAGATTTTTCTCTAAGATCAGGAACAAAACAAGAGTACTCATTCTCATCACTTCTATTCATTACAGTACTGGAAGTCCTAGGCAGAGCTATTAGACAAAAGAAAAAGAAATAAAAAGAATCCAAACTGAAAATCAATATCTAAATATCAGTTGCATTTCTATATACTAACAAAAAAAAAACTATCTGAAAGAAAGAAATAAAGACAATCCCATTTAAAATAACATCAAAAACAGTAAAACACTCAGGAATAAATTTAACTGAGATAAAAGATCTCTACTTTGAAAACTGTAAGACATTGATGAAAAAAAAAATGAAGATACAAATAAATGGAAAAAATTCTTGTTTTTATGTATTGGAAGAAATAATATTGTTAAAATGTCCATACTACCCAAAGCACTCTACAGATTCAATGTGATCCCTATCAAAATTCAAATGACTTTTTTTTCACAGAAATAGAAAAAAATTCTAAAATTTACACAGAATTCCAAAACACCCTAAATAGCTAAAGAACCTTGAAAAAGGAGGAGCTGAAAGCATCGCACTTCCTGATTTTAAACTATATGACAAAGCTATACAATCAAAACAATATGGTACTGGCATAATAACACACTAAATTTTGTATGTGTTTTTTTGTTTTGTTTTGTTTTGTCTTTTAGTTTTTCTGATCTTAATAAATTGATATATTCATACTGTTACTTCTGAAACTTTATCAAATTTAATGGTATGTAATGACTTCTATGAAAGATGATAAAACAAATCTGTATATTATTTTTGGCTTCTCCCTTCTACCTCATAATTTTGAATTTATATTTGTTGCTGTTGTTATTATTACTGTTGTTGTTGCTGTTAATGTTATATTGTCCAGGTTTATAATATTTAAGTTCTGTATTACCTCTGAAAAATAAAGTCCTCTCAACCAAGATATAAATGAATAAGTCTTTGCTCATAAAAGAAAACAAAAGGAATGGATTAGCTTTAAACACATACACACAAGCATGCATGCAAATCCACATAAGTGAAAAGATGTGTATTTTAATCTAATCAATTCCATTTCTTTAAAGCTAAATCTTATTCATATCCTGGTTGACTGGATTTCATTTGTTTTTGCTTTTCTTTCTAAGTGATCATGAATGTCACCTTTCCTGAATTTCTTTCTGTCTAAGCAATTTGATCGCCTCTATTTGAATGACAACTTAGATGTGTATAAACTCTCAGATTATAATTTTTGTTCCTCAATACTTCATATTTATTAATTCATTATGTTATGGCATTAGACATTATTCTCTAGAAATCTGAGGACAATCAGAAATGTTTCCCCTTTGAAAGGGATTTGAGCTTAATACCTAAAATCTTGTAAGATTCTCTCTTTATTCTTCAATTTCTGAAATTTTATAAGCAAACCTGTTAATCATTTTCTATCAAATTTCCTGAAATATTGTGTAACCCTTTTATTCACACTATCATTTTTCCTTTATTTCATTTTTCTAAGTTAATAGATATTTGAGGACTTTTTTTTCTGTTCAAACGTGTTAAATTCTTTATTTCATAGACTCCATCATGCTCCTATCAAATATTGCCATCCATTGAGTTTATCCTCTTAAAGTGTTTTAGTTGCTGATATTTCCCTGTGTACATTCAATTGGACTATTTTCTGGAATCTTTTATCCCTGTCATCAACTCACTTTTCTGCCATACTTCATATTCATTGTTACATTTAATAAATCAATCCCACAAAGGTCTTGCTGTTGTATTTTCTCTCATTTTACATTTTTAGTTCCACAAATTCTGCATTTTTCTGTTCATATATTATTTTATTTTTGATGCCTTATTTTGAAATTAATTCATCCTTTGTATTTGTTTCAATTTTTTCCTTAAGCTTTTCTAGAGGCAAAATATGATTAGCTATAACTTAAGCACTGACTATTTGCTAGGCACTATTCTTTATATGTTTAATTTTTCTACAAAACTTTGAAAAAGTGCTATTATTATCCTCATATTGGATATGAGAAAACTAAGAAGTATTAAGCTACTTGTCCAAAATCACACTAAATCCAGCATTTAACTACAGTAGTCTGGCTTATGGAGCCTGTATCCTTATTCACTACACTCAAATGTAGGGTACTTCTTGTATGGAATTTTCTTCTCTTTATTGTTGTTTTTTCCAGAATGAAATATTTATCCTTCTATCATTATAATGCATTTTTTGTTTATTTCATTCCTGTTCCTTTCCTTCATCTTTTTACTTTAATAGTTGTAATTACCATATTCTCATTTACTCTTCTGTCTCACTTTTTTTTATGTTAACAATTCTATCAATATTATAGAATTGTTCCAATACAGTGTATGTGAATTTTCATTGGCCTTCCATAATGATTACTTCTCCTTCCCTAAGAGCTTCATTTTAAAGATATGGTCTATTAGGCTCATAGATTCAAAAAAATAAAAAAATGTTTTCTTTGTTTGATTTTCTGACTTGTATACACCTTGCATTACACTTTGTAGTAAGGAAATTCTGTGATTTGTCTTCATTCAATCATCCTACTACAGAAGACTCCTGGTTGCCTATATGTGGTTTCTAAGAATATCTACTTTTTGTTTCACTAGTTAAATTTTTACACATAATTTTTTTTTTTTTTTTTTTTTTTTTTGCTTTTTGGTATGTGGGTAGCTCCCTGGCTGGGAATCGAACCCAGGCCGCAGCGCTGACAGCGCCAGTGCCGAAGCCTTAAGTCACTACACCATCAGGGAACTCCTACACATAATATTTATAAAACAGTCTGGATCATCACTTAAATCACTTTGTACTGAGCATTTAAAAAAAAAACCTAAATAATTAAACCCTTACCTTAAATACATTAAAATGCACAAGATGATATTGATTCCAAAGTGATTAAAATATTGACATCTTTATCTTCAGTTGTTATAAAGAAACGTGAATAGAAAATAGTCTTTCTACTTGGAAAGAAAATTATATTTTTTATAAAAGAAATGGGCAATGATGTATAACAATAACATTGTGAATATCATGTAATGATAAATATGTTATTGCCACTATTTTAAATCTTACTGTTACCATGGCTATGAATACTGAACAGGTTTACTGGTACCCAAGGTTTAAATTATTCTTTGATTATGCCTTTTATAGAAATTTTGAGCTTTATAAATTTTAGCTTTCAAATTTAAGTTTTGGCCAAGACTACTCAGAAAGAAAACTAAATAAAAATGCTGTATTATGCAAGAAACTATTATTCTATCTACTATTAATCTCATAATAATATCCAAAAAGAACTTTTTCAAAGATAATCTCACAAGTATAACTGATGATACCAAGGCCCTTAAACACTGCAGAAAAATTTTTGCACACTTAATCAATTAGGATTATCAAACAGGAATGTTTAAATATGTATTTAAACAATAATAATCACAAATTCATAAACTATGATCTTTGAATTCTATACTTTATTAATTCAAGTAGAAATTGAGAGATAACTGGAAGAAAGATATGAGAAATATATATCTATACATATACAAGTATATCTGAGGACTGTCCAGAAGAAATCCAGCCATAAATGCCTCTATGTTTCATATTACATGTCTGGATTCTTTCCAGATAGCCCTCGTATGTACTCATACACACACACACACACACACACACACATACAGGATACATGCAAACACACAAACGTACTCGCACACATGCCTCCATGCTAAAAGCCAAGCTACTGGCCTTACCTGTGATCTGCAGATTTAGGTCTTCAGAGAAGTCTTTCCCATGACTCTGCCTCACTAAGAAATTTCAGATGTAGCAAGACCAAACTAAACTATTGGGACAACAGGGCAAAGCAATCTAACATGCTGATAGTTTTTATTCTAATTATTTTTAATTTTGTTTCAACTTCACCATCATTTTAACACCAATCTTGTCTTGTTTTTATCTTCCCACTTTTCCCTATTCTTCTTTCAGTATGCTTTCCAATTCTTTCCTTTTTAAAATCTACTCTAACGCTTCTGTGATTCTTTGCTATATTTTCCATGAACATTAAAAGAAAGATACCTCAAAGAGAAAGATTTGCATCCACATATTAAAATTTGCATACTTGTAAATACCTTTAATCTTTATCTTTTGTTTGATAATTTTAAAATTTCATTTTGGCCTTTAAGAAAGATACTCTTTTAGTTTTTATCTTCTCAACGGTAACTCCAAGCTGGAGATCTTCTCATTTTTAGACGTTAAATGTCATTTATTTTGTTTAATATTACATATCCTCACTCAAACTGTTTTCTACACAGCAACCAATCTAAAAGCCACAAAATATTAATACTGCCCTCATCATGAATTAGGCCTGAGTAGATGGTAACAAAAATGTAATTTAAAGTAGAATTAGTTGATATATTTAAATATAAAATTTATTTTAAATATAAAACTAATGTTCTTTACTACATAAGCTCTGTATAAGACTTGAACTGATTTTTTTGGTAAAAATCTCGGCCTAAAATTTTACTTCATAGCTAGCTTCTATTTTCATTTGTCTATTAACTCAAAGATAAAGTTTTTTAAACTGCAAGTGTCTTCTATCCTCTAATATCAGAACACAATCTATTTTAGTGGTTCTCAACCTTTCATTTCATCTGACATTTCATACAATCTTCAACTATCCCTCACAAAAGACAGTAAACTTCATCCTTGGTAATAAAGAGGACTGGGGTTTGTGGGGAAAATGTGAGGAGAAGGAGATACAGGATTACCTGAATTTGGATGAAAGGGACAGATAATTCAAAAAGACGCACATTTTCTACTTTCCACACGCCTCTTCCATCCCCAGGAATCAATTTTATTGTCTACTAAAAGGTAAAAATGTAGGTGTCACACAGATTATAAAGCTCTTTCCTCCCACCATATTACAAAAGAAAAAGAACGACTTATAAACCTAATTTACTATAACGTCATCTCCTACTTGTTCTTTCACTTGCTTTCTAACATGGAAACAATAGTTTATGAGGAGCAAACTTATAAAGTAACAAATACTAATTTTGAAAACATAAAAAACAAAGGTATAGCTTTAAAAAGTTTTTTTCAAGGGACTCCATAATGATATAAATATAACGTGACCATGGAAATTATTTTACATTAAAAAATATTATCCTATCTCTTGGCAGCATAAACATGTTTTTAAAAGAGAAAGCTTCTACCCTCTAGTTCGCAACATTAGACAACTACAGAAAAGCTTTACTATAAGACTGGTTGGGAAAACAGACTAGAGACAATTACATAAAAAAGAGAATTATAAAATACTTTAATTTTATTTGTTTTATTTTGGGTTTTTTGGTGGGGGAGCAGCTCCCTAACTGGGAATCGAACCTAGGCCGCGGCGTTGAGAGTGCCAAAGCCTAGCCACTATACCACAAGGAAACTCCCTAAATTCCTTTAATTTTAAAATTGTAGATTATATATTAATAAAATAATTTCACTGTTTTTTGTTTAACTTGATTTAATTTCCTTTCTTTTCTTTGGAAGGTACTTGTCTTAATTATTATCAAAGAATCTTGACCTTTTCACCTTCACTTCAAAGTTTATGTTTGCCAAATACAGCCAAGTTGCATTTGGGTAAGCAGTTTTTTTGTTTGTTTTGTTTTTTGAAATAAAACTCTCAAATGCATGAATGCACCACAAGTCAGGAAATGTAAAACGAAGAAAAATTCCCTAAAGACCTGGCGTACTTTAGGTACCACAGTGACATTGACCAACAAGAATTTAGGGAGCATCTAATATGTGCCAAAAAGTCTATTATTATCCCCTCAGGATTTGCAATACAAAAATGAAAAACTAAAAAGCACAATTTAACAGACAAAACATAGTTCTGTTGTCAGGGTGCTGACTCTTTATTTAGAGCAGCGGTTCTCAACCTGTGGGTCACGACCCCTTTGGGGGTCAAACAACCCTTTACAGGGGTTGCCTAAGACCATCGGAAAACACATATTTCCGATGGTCTTAGGAACCAAGACACCGCTCTTCTATCTGTCTCCAGGCGGGTCCACCCACATGCACATACGCCCACATACGAGTACCCGGCGTGATGACATCATCGCGCCAACCCCATCACATACATCCTGTACAAATACAGGTGTATGTGACAGGGTTGGCACCATAATGTACTTATGCAGACCAGTCACACGTGTAGAGAGCAGCTACTGTGTAGAAAGCAGCAGTATTGGAGGTACAATGACACGTCATGAATTATAATTACTGGGTAAATATAAAATCATGTACTGTAAAGTCATCAACTACTACAAAAAATATCTGTATCATGGGAACTTAATCTGGATGCTCATCGGTCATTCAGCAACCTCCGCACTGACGTTGGCTTTTTATGCAAACTGTCGCAAAATGTAGCAATGTAGTTTACTGTTGTTATATTAAGACTTTTACCCATGCTACACCATGCTTCAAGACAAAATTTCATTTATTTGTAATTAGAAATAAATATTTCACAATATATAATTACATACTGTTTTTGTGATTAATCACTATGCTTTAATTATGTTCAATTTGTTACAATGAAAATACCTCCTGCATATCAGATATTTACATTATGATTCCTAACAGTAGCAAAATGACAGTTATGAAGTAGCAACAGAAATAATTTTATGGTTGGGGGTCACCACAACATGAGGAACTGTATTAAAGGGTCGCGGCATTAGGAAGGTTGAGAACCACTGATTTAGAGCAATAATAAAATCAAATGATTACAAAGGACTATGACAAATACTTGATTAGAAATTGGTAAGAAGAGAAGTAATCTAAAATCGGTAGACTTAAACTGGGAAACAAGACTACCTGATTCTAGAACTAGCAAGCAGTGTGTGGTCATGTTTGATAAATCCTAGTCTTAGACCTCTACAAATCAAGCAATTTATGCACCAATTGGTCCTTCTAAACCATTTTACCAACATCATTTTTATATTTTTGACGATATCTGTAAAAGATGTTTTCTTAAATTATGGAAATAATTTTAACTGGATGAATTTATGTTAAATACCTTTTGAGTGTCATTTTGGCATTATGAGTTGTTTTTCACCAAACCCCTTCTCTTCCCCTAATCTCTGTCAAGAACTGAGAAAGGGCTGAGACTTTACTATATGTTGTTGGTATTATCTGGTGAAAATTTAGTTTCATGAACACTAGCATAAAACACGAGATCCCTGCATCAGAGACAAAGGATTTTATTACTCATGGCAATAGTACTAACCAGAATGTCAGCATTTCCATGGGTTCTCTGATCCTTAATTCTCATGGAGTGGAATAAAGAAAGCCAGATGACACTGGCACAGGCAGTGGGGTGAACATAAGCACCATGAGCACAGAGATCCTGAATCTTTTAAAGGGAGAAGTAAGCCTGCCTAAACTTTGACCTAGAGGGAGACATTACAGTGGAGAATGAACAAGTCTGCTTTTTGTTCAAGAGAGAGATACTAAATACGTTATAATATCTTCCAAGACAAACTATTCATCATATAAATATTCTTGAAAAGGAAGTCTGAAATCAAAGACAATCAGTGCCTCTACTCAAAAGAAACAAGAGGGATCCACGGAGAGGTGTCTCCCAACATCCTCTGAGCTCATCATAATGCTGATGGAGAGTTTATTCTAAATTTATCTTGAGGCACAGGCTGTCTTTTCCCATTTGGAAGTAACGCAAATTTCCCAGAGAAAAAGCCAGAGGACAAATAGAAGAAAATCCTGTACATGTATTTAAACTAGATATTGCAGGTAAGATGAGAAAAGAGGAGAGATGAAGCAGAAGTAAATAATGGACAGTAATAGAAACCATATACTCACAATGGCTGATTCCAATTAGATAGTATTAAACATACCAGTAAACTGAGAACTGCAATAATATGAAAGCTATTAACAATTATTATCTCATTTAATCCTCACAGGTTTATGCACACGTTTTTCACACACACGTTATTTCTGTTTTGTGGATGAAGAAACTGAGACTTACTTGTGTGTTACATCATACAATGGCAAAACCAGAATTTAAAAACCAAAAATTTAGTAACTTACTTTTTAACTACTATTATAAAATATTTCCCTACTCTTACGGAAAGCGTTGTTTATGTTTGAGGAGTTCCTGTCTTTGAAATGAAAAGTATAAACTTTCTTGTTTTAGGAAAACTGCATTTGATTCATTTTGAGAAACTTAGATTCTAAGTATGTTGAGATAAAGTCAAGTGTAGATGCTTTAAGATGTCATCTGCACAAAATGAATGATAGATATTTCAACATGTAGCATTATGTAAATTAATATAGTGAAAAATGTTCTATTTTATTTCTTTTGATTACAGTCTCACAGTAAATGAAAGTATTATGATAAAAGAAAAGCATAATAAACAAACTTAATATTTAATGTGTAGAACTGCATTGAAAATGCACATAATTTATATTTGAAGAAAACAGTATTTCCTGTATGGCAATTCATATGCATTATGTTGACAATTATCAGGTAAGGATAGGTAGATAGTGACAAGTACACAGTCATGAAGAGCTCCTTTCAGCCAAATGAACTCCTGGACCTCACCAGACAAAAGACCAGACAAGAATGATGATCCCTCGACAAATTCAAGATCTCTGCTTTACAGAACAAACCTATCCTAAACATGTAAATGTGTTTTTGGTTATTTAAGTGCAGATCTTAATATTTTACACAATTTATCTACCACAAAATTATAGCTGGACTCTAATCTTACCCTACATATCAGCATATCCCCATATTCTCTAGAGGTTATATGCTCAATAAATACAAACTACTGGTTCTAGCAAATAAAAGAATAAATATCTTCTACAGAGTATAATAATGTTTTTTAAAGTATATAACCAAAACTAATTTTATAGTGGTTTGCATTTTTTATACATTACATTTTTATTCAAAACTTCTCTAATAGCATTACCCTCCCCCTTTTAAGAAATGTGAATGAATGATTGCTACACCATTTATTCTCCCTGGATAGTCTTTTCTTTCTATTTTTTTTCTATCCAAATGTTATTCAATATTGAATGCTCAATTAAAATGTAACCTCTTCTATTTATCCTTTTCAGCAGTATTCAAGCATGTCTTGCTTTATAATGCTCATTTGGCAGTTGAACACAAAATGCCATGTGACCCCAAATCACTGTTATCACATTTTATTTAACTCTCCTTTCATGAATTTTAGAGCACATTCTCCACATTTTTTGAGTATCTTACTAACTTTGAAGTGATCATTTATAGTTCCTGACATGTACTATGATGACCTAAGTAACTTATAATCAATAAATAGTAATATTTGTTGATTGTTTTCATAAATACACATATCCTGTATTCAACCAATACGGTAAAGAATGATAATGCCTATGTCATCTGTTTCAACTTATTAATCACAATTATAAAAATTTTACTAAAATTTTATTTTTGTTGCTATAAACCTTCTAATTTTGTTTCTTCTCCAAAATAACTTTCTTCCCAAAAGAGCAAATATCTTATATTTCAATAATATAATTCATATATGGTAAATATAATGAATTAGGTAATAAACATCAACATAAAGTATTAATTTCATCTTTTTTCCTACCAAAATTTGAGATATATTTTTAAATGCATGAAAGTATTAGATACATTCTTTTCAAATAATTAGGATAAATAACATTTATGAAAAAATATTCGGTACTAGGTAAAAACTTTCCATGTATTACATAACATTAATAATTTCAAATTTCAGGTGAGAAAAATGTGACTAAATAATCTGCCCAAAGTCATACAGCTAGTTAGTGGTGGTAGAGGGTGACCTTACTCTAGGCAGAATCACTTTGACTACATGAAATATGTACCTTTGTTTTCTTGATCCGAAGTACTAAAACCCAAGTTGAGGTTATGTGTAAGTGTAAAAGTAAACAAAATGTTCAAAAAATAAAAAGAATCACTCTGTTGAGATGACTATTTAACATACTGTATTATTTATACTCATTTCCAAGACATCTTTTGTCAAATGTTATCATATCATTTTACAAGTTTTATATTTCTTACAAATAAGCTTCAGCTAAGAACGAAAATATCTATTGATAAGGTTTTAAAATCAGATTATTCCCAAGGACTCCATATATGTTTTTGAGGCACTTTATAGAAGGTTGGTTAATTGGGGGGATAATGGTTTTTAGTGGTAAGGGCAGAGAATATTTTTTTCTTTGTGATTAAAATATTTTGAGCATCATTATGCAGGACTTACTTTTAGTAAAGCCTTAAAAGTTGAGAAGCAGGAAATACCCTTTCCCTCTTTATTTATTGCTAGTGAAGGAGCTGACCTGATAGTTTTGAAGGACTGCAACATCATATCAGTAAGACAAAAGCAGAAACATCTATCCTCCATTAGTGATTAATTATTTCTGTGACACACACACCACGATTCTTCTCATTTTAAGCTTATTATTTGTCCTCTTAATCAATAAACATGCATTCCTTTTTTTAATGTAGCCCCTGGTTATATTTTTACATAAGTAAAAATACTATTAGGAATGAAGAAAGCTAAAAGTCTTTCTGAGCCATGAATTTTAAATTCTGGAAAACATCAATTTCCTCTTTCCAGGAGTACTCTTTCTCTGACATAAAAGTTTGGTTCCTCCACATTTCTGAGTTATAATCACTTAGGCATTAGAAGAAAATAAGTCTCTGATAACTTATGTTTTAATTGAAAGGCTTACTTTACTACACAGTAAACCAAGTATAAAAATCACCTAAGATTGTGACTTTACCAAATGTATACTGCCACCAAGTGGTCCAAAATAAGATTAACTGTACAGAACATAAAGCCAAGTTCTTTCGCTAGATGGGCTAAACCTTATATGGGGAACTATAATAAGAACACATAAAATAATTTTTAAACCATCTCAGAGGTGATTATTAAGTAATTTTTACATATTTATTTTCAATATATAAATAGCACTGAAGTTATGCAATTAAATAAACTTATTCTGCAATTGAATAAAGTTTGAATGATAAAAAGGCAAAACAAGAAAAATTGACTCCTCTAATCACTCATAATTGATTTAAAAGGGTAGATCTCATCATCTTTACTACACCCTTAAAAAGTAATTTTATAACCTACTAGAATCTTCCAAATAGAATTGATTGATAGAATATTTTCTACAGATCTATTTCTGTATGAACTTATTTCAACAAGCTCACTTTATTTTTGTCCTACATTCCCTGAATTTTCAAAATCTTGTAATATAAAAAAATCTGAAAGTTATAATGCAAATACCATAGATTCATTTATTTTGTCTGTCAGATTTGATACTATTTAATATTACCAGAAATTATTAAAGAAGTAACAAAATTAACACAAGGTTTTATTGGTGTCAGTATTGGATAGATAAGTTAACATTCAAATCCAATAGAAGCAATGATAGTAGCCAAACTTTCCTTGTGGGGTTTAAATTGATTTATTCATTCAGTCCTCATTTAACATCTGAGGTTGGTATTATCATTCTAATTTTTTAGAAAAAAAATTGAGGCTTAGACATTTTAACTTGATACTTCTGGCACAAAGCTAATAAATGTTTAAGGCAAGACAGTCTGCTTCCCAAACACTAGGTGTTAATCACTGCTCCGTAAAATATAGAGCTTAGAGTAACTTTTTACATTAAAGTCTACAGTTATCTATTTCAGAAAATTTCATAAATACAATAGTTTCAATATTTCTCAATTTAGAATAACTGCAAACATTGTGATTACATTAAGAGCATTAATTTGTGAATAATTACTTTTAAAAGGAAAATTTAACCCTAAAGTTGTGAGATGAAAGAAATATTGTAAATCTTAAAATTGTATGTTGTAAAATAGCATAGTTAAACAAACACTAAAAAGTCTAGATAAGAATGAACGTATATGCTGTCTTCTGTATACTTCAAGTTGTACAAACTGTTAATTTTATGGCAAGAAATGGAAATTTGTCAGTATAGGTATAGAAGTGTTCTTAGGAATTATATACTTTCAATAAAACATTATGTTTTCAATAAAAAC
>PVJL010017989.1:0-17019 GCA_004026885.1 Lyroderma lyra
CCCCCCCCCCCATTTATGTGCTGAAGCCTAACCCCGTGCCCCCCCAGGATGTGGCCACATTTGAAGGCGGTGTGTTTAGGCAGTTACGTAAACTGACGTCCTGTGGGCCCTCATCCAGGATGACGGGTGCCCCCCCCCTCCCCCGGAGAGGGACCAGGACCCAGACACACACAGCAGCACGACCGTGCGAGGACACGGAGAAGGGAGGGGCCCGAGCACAGACAACCCTAGGGAGCCTCCGTCCCACACTTGCGGCCTCCGCGCTGGGACAGATGACGTTCTGCTGCTCGGGCCCCAGCCTGCGACCTCGGCCCGCGGGCACCGACGCAGAAAGCAGCTTACGGGGAGCGCGGTGGGCCAGCTGAGCCCTCTAACCTTCGTGGTGGCTCTCAGGTGGGAGGTTCCAGTTTGCCGTCCCTGGGGACACACCTGTCCCTCCTTCCCACGCCCGTACACCAATGGGAGCAAGTGGGCTGCCCTTAACCCAGTGGTTCTCACCCTGTGGGTTGCAGCCCCTTTGGGGGTCGAACGACCCTGTCACAGGGGTCGCCTGAGACCATTGGAAAACACATGTCAGATATTTACATGACGATTCATAACAGCAGCAACATGACAGTTATGAAGTAGCAACGACAATAATGTTATGGGGGTCACCACAGCGTGAGGAGCTGTATTAGAGGGTCACGGCATTAGTGAGGCTGAGAACCACTGCCCCCTTTTCAGAATGAACTCGGGGTGCACTGACTTCTTGAATGTCTTCATCACGAGCTGGCGTACGATGCTGCAGGACCCCTTCTCTGTGTCATTAGGTCATGGGAATGGTCACCTTGCTCACAGCTGACACCGTCAGAGGGGAGGCTGTCCCCTGTGCCTGGCCTGGCACCTTGGCTTCCCTCGGGACATACAGGCCCACTGAGAGTCCCTGCAGTGTGATGACGTCCCTCAGCCGCATTCCATCCAAGGCCTTCAGGGCTGCACTAGGCGACAGATGTCCCCGCCATGACTGCCGTCCCCAGCATCACCCTGATGGTCCTCTCTGTTGATGCTTGGGACTCCACCGTGGCATTTCTGGGACGACGCCTATTTTCATCTGTGACCCAGCCGAGCTCCTCTCTGCCACCTTCCTCCCACAGTGGCCACTCGTGTTTTCGACACCAAGCCCACACGCACCAGGGTCCCTGCACGTGCTGTTGCCTAGGACACCAATGGCTGGAAAAGATGGATGTCCCTGTCCCTCCCCGTCGGCAGGGCCTTGCTCAGTTATCTTCCCCTTAGACACTTTGCTGACGGTCTCACCTAAAACATCTGCCACCCCATTTTTATCTCTCCTTCCCCTAGAGCATCGGTTCCCAAGCAGTGGTCCGCGTACCCCTGGGGTACGTGGTGGGCCACTCGGGGTGCACGAAAAATGATCAGTCATGGCGAAAAAAAAGCAAAGTAAAACAATGCAAAACGTTAGTTACGGAACAATACATGTTAAGTTTGAATCACCGTTCATGGAGACACTTGAGAATTAGATCCCATGAGCGAACGATGACTGGTGAGGGCGTGGCTATGACCCCCCCAAACCGCTCTTCCACCAATCGTTACGCACAGTGTCAGAACAATCCACTTGCAACATTTCTAGAACTTCCCCAAACATATAAATATGTCTATAGCCAGACTGTTTGATCAGTTTAGTTATTGACTGAGTGAAAGTAAGATCGTTGTCTTTCATCATGATTCTTTTCAAGTAGTTTTTTAAATTAATGTTTAAATACTTGATCATCATTATCAATATGTAATTGTTACGAATATTGTAAAATTAAATCTGTGGCTTGTACTTTGTCATTTTCTTTCCTACCTCATTACCTAATTTCCACTATTTTACATTAACATAGGCAATGAGCAAAGTGTCAGTAGTTAAAAATGGCTGTTTTAAAATCAAGGGGGTACAATTTATAGAAATGGGTTTAGAAGGGGTACACACGTGGAAAAAGGCTGGGAACCAGTGAGCTAGATTTTTCTTTTCATATCATTTACCCCACCTGATAGTACATCGAATAGCCATGTATTAATATCTCTGTTTCTGTATTTGTCCCCTTTGGGTGTAAGCTCCATGACAGAAGGGACTCTGTTCATCTTGCCCACGAGGCTGTAACCCCTGCACCCCAAACAGTAAAGGCTCTGAAGGCAGATGTATAAACCAGTAAGACTTGATTCCTATATCAAAGTGGTCGCCCATGGCACTCCTGCCTAATAATTCCAAGAAACACACCTGGTGGCACTAAATCTGACTTTAATGACCACATGGCTTATTCATACCTGTGTGTGCACGTGACTGTGTGCTTGCGTGCAGCTGTGTGTGTGTGTGTGTGTGTGTGTGTGCCCTCGCTGTGTGTATTTCTAAGAATACTAGCAGTCCGCTGTCCCCAAATTGAATGCAGCTCCTCAGCCTGACATTCAAAGGCCTTTGCAGAAGGACCCAGTGTTTCTTTGGGGCCTCCCGTCCCTCGGCTGGGAGGCCCATTTCCGGTACTTGGCTCTGCTTGACGTCCTCCTGGACTCAGAGGAGCCGTCTCTGCACCACGCACCTGCCTGCCTCACCTGTCCCCATTCCGTCCGTCGCATTAAGGTTGAGTTTGCACGCCACCCTTTTCTGCGGAGATTTTTCTGGTCTGCGGCACCCACCTTCCCCCCCGGAACTTCAAAGCCCAGCCTGACTTCACGTGTTCTTCTCTCGTGCTTTGTACTCCTGTTTTGCAGCTCAGGTGTGTGTGTTTGCATCTCGTCCCTTCCAGAACAATCGTTGAGCTCTGCCTGAGTTCGCTGGGGCCGTCACAAAAGGGGTGGCTAAAATAACAGACATCCAGTTCCTGGCTGTTCTGGAGGCTGCAGGTCCACACCCTGGTGACAGCGGGCTGTTTCCTTTGGAGGAGAGTCCGCCTCAGGCCTCTCTCCCAGCTTCTGCGGATCTCGGGGTGCTCTCCGGCGTCCCTTGGCTCCTGCTGGGTCACCCTGGTCCCCACGCTCCCACAGTGTCCTCCTTCGGTGTGTGTCTCTGGGTCCAAATCTCCCCTTTTCGTCATCACTAGGACAGTCATACTGGACTAGGGCCCATCCTGCTGCAGTGTGACCTTAGCTGACCTCCCTGTGTCCACAGGGGCCCTTCTTCAAAATGCGGTCACATCCGGGAGGACTGGAGGTGAGATCAGCGTGCAACTGCGGGGTGGGGGCCACACTCGGCCTGTCACCATCTCAAGCCTCTTCCTTTCCTCCCTCTGCAGCCCCGCCGATCCGCACGTCACAGCAACGTCATAGACACGGCCTTGGAGGAAGGACGCGCTTCGCTCTGTGCCATCGGCGCCTTTCCCCACGCCCCGCGTGACGCCGGTACGCAGTTTGCACGGTTCCTGGCCAGAGAGGGTTTGTTCTCACAGGTTTGAGTTGCAAGGTTGCCCTTACTGCCACCTCTGTGTGACACGCCCTGGTGGAGCAGACCTTCGGAGAAGCCAGGCTACTTACAGTGACCTAACAGGGACCCACGGTGGGCCAGGAGGGGCTGGCCATAAGGGGCACAGCAGAAAAGACGCCGAGAGGGTGGCGGGAGGAAACGTGTCTGTCCACAGACACTCGGCTTGGTCACAAGGCAGAAAATCACCCATTTGCAAAACACCACCGAAGCAGGCCCTGGGGACACATTTGTGCGCGTGGTTTCCTCGCGCCACTGCCCATCCCTTGCTTTGGAAGCCCCATAGATCCCGAGCTTGTTGACTCCGCAAGCCAAGTGTCAGATTTATTTTTATACACCGTTGCCCTTCACATTCATGTCATTGTCTTCCTTTGCGGCGTCCTGTGGGATATGCCCTTTACATTCTAAGTGTCCTCGAGGATAATGAATCCCCTCACCCAGCCGTGCGCTTCGAAATTCCTTCCTGAGACATGTCACTTCTGTACTCTGTCTATTATTCTCCGTCATAGAGATTTCCAGATGGCCTCCAGGGTCACGTGCTCCCTGCTACATAACTTTTACAGCCCTGGTTACAACTCGCAGCTTGCTACGACTGTCAGACTGCCACCAAGAACATCCTCCTGACCCGGCTGTGACTGAGCTGTCCTGGGAAGTGACACCTGTTAGCTGCGGACACGGGCAGCAACTCTGTGAACCAACGGAAAGATGCACTTAGCTTCCACGTTATTTATGGCTGCACCACACATCACAAATCCACGAAAAGAAATGAAATCACAAAGTGAAAAGAAATAATACTTGTAAACGATTGTGTGCTCTCTATTCAAATATATCATCTAAGAGTTAACTTAACACAAGGATATAACCATGAGGATGGTTGTTAGAGTTCACCAGGTAATTTTATGACTTCTGAGGTTTGGATTTAGCTACTTAGTTAGTTTTTTTTGGCGTAACTTAAGACTACGTTAGAGAACAAATTATGTCAAAAGTGAAAAAAAAACTTATGCCATTGGGTTTGGTGGTTTGAGAAGTGCATGTGTCATTTGGAAGAGCCAAAGATTTATTTTAAAATGTACAATATTCATAGACCATATTCACAATAAGCTAACTACAGGCATGAAAATTAGCCCGTGTAAAATTCCAGGCTGTCAACTGAAACTACCAATCACTAATTTGATACAAAGTTAAATATAAAGTGTTTTTGAGACTTGGACAAATGATTATAGAGTTAAATATGCGTTACTAAATTCATTCTTTTTTCTAGGGTTGGCTAATTTTTCTTGATAGCTAAAATATACATTCACCAAGCTAACATAACTGGCTTTAGAAAAATATCTACACTGAGTTTTAAACAATTTTATATTAGTAGTGACTTCAAATTAACAGAGCTACTTGTTACAAGGATAGCGCTTTCTCTCAGCACAACGCATGACCATTGGCCTGAGTCTATTTTGACTACACGCGTGAAACAAGTGGGCTTTCTGTCAGTTAACAACTCAAGGAAATAAAGAAAAGTCTTTCAAATGTGAATTTGAAGGTGTAGAATGAATTCTTAGTTATGTTGGTTTTTTATTATGTATTGAAATACATTGTTTTATACCCAATGCATATGTTAAGGAGTGGTTGTTTTTTGTGTGTGTGTCTTGTTTTGTTTTTGATGACTATCTATGAAAAGTGACCAGTAGGCCAAATTTACTTATTTCATGATGTTAAGTGAATTTCTGCAATGTAACAAATGTTACAGTCTGAGTAATAATTCCAGACAGAAATAAGGAGACATAGGCCCACTCTCAGGGGCTGATAATTCTATCAGGTTGTCCTCTGAAATGTAAGGTCCAGTGCTGTTAGCTTTTAAATATTCTGAGAGAATAAATCTCCCATCTTTCTGAATCTCTTCCTACTCCATCCATGACCTATTTTTCAGCCCAAAGAGCTCTTGGTGATTCTCCAGTGGACAACCTTCCAGAGTATGTCTAGAAGAATTAAATGCATAGTTTCCTCTGTTTCTAGTGCTATTGTGCCTGGTAATGTTGAACTTCACCCGAGTTCTGTGTTCCAGGATTAAGAAACCAACCCTACCTTAGACTGATGCTAAGTTCAGTTAACAAATCGCTATTAGATAGCTAGGTCATTTCTAAGTAGAATATAATATTAAAACATCAATTACTAAGTATAATTTTATATACTTTTATATAAACATTTGGTCCCGTTACATGTGAAAGGGTTAATGAAATTAGGAAAGGACCATTTTGCAGCACAATAGAAGCACAGTCAATGAGAGGAGCAACCTGACAGTCACATGATCCTGGGCCCTAGAGGAAGTAAGGGCACTGCCACCCCTTGGACCCACAAACCACCTGGGCATCGCCTCAGATGGAACCCTGACGTGATTTATAAGGGAGCTCACCACACCACCTGCACGGTAGTCCTGCCAAAAATGTTGAACCTGCTCAACCCTTGCAAGATAACTCTAGCTTGTAAGTGGCACATAGACAGCACAACAAGTTACCTTATGCACAGGGTAGGATTTCCAATGTGAGTCACGTTAGCTGGGAGTTACTTTGGTGATATCAAATACATGTTTCCTGAGCCATAATCCTGTGGGAGGACACTAGTCATCAGTCCTGGATGTGTCAAAGGAACGTCAGGCTCGTGACCCTGAAACAGCCAGTAAGGAGGCCGGGCAGCGAGTGGGGACTCGGTGTGATGACCAGTCCTGCGACCGAATGACAGCTTAGCTGACCGCTTGAGGCCTGCAGCTGAACCCACGGCCTTTTCATTTCGCCCCAATATCTTGGCTTCTAACATCAGAGGTTAGTTTTGTCCACGTTTAAACTTCATATGAAGGACTCACACAGCCTGTACTCTCGTGCCTGGTTTTTTCCATCGGACATACTTTCGTGGGCTTCATCCATCTCACTGCATGCATTTCCAGTTGACTTAGCCTCCCTATTGCAGAGTATTCTATTGTATAAAAATATAGAATATTCAAAAATATACACCCATAGTCATCTAAAAACTATGCTTAAGAATACCCATTGCAACACTAATGGACTCAAACGGAACTCTACCCAAATGCCAATAATAAAATAACGGACAAATAAATATATTTCGAATACTACTTTGGATTTCTTTTTTCTTAAGCAAATATAGTATGGAGAACAAATTATAGAATAGATGTTATTTTAGGAGATTTTTTAAAAAGAAAATAATAAATCAGGAAATGGTCCACCTTTATACAAGTTTTGTAATACGGTTGTTATCTGTGGTGGGAATGCGGGTTTGATCATCATTTCTGTAGGAAGATGCTGCTTGACAGGCTCTGATCAGGCTCGGCCACAGGGGAGCTGTGCTCACTTGGGGCACTGGCATCTTGGTTTTGATTGTCAGGTATTGTCCATAAGCAATCAGTGGGGCCATGAGGCCACAGGGAGGGCGCTGTGACCTAACACATTGATAACAAGAGAAGGAACCAAGACTGCCCGTGAAATGCATCTGTAAAACGTTTGTGTTGGTCTTTTCTTCGAACGGGCTCCAGCACACGGGGGGCTGTGAGTGCACGTGCGTATGCACACACCCATCTTCCTGCATATTAAAGCGTGAGGGTTGGCTGTTCACCGCCGGTCCCCTGCCGTTGGCACTTGGATAAACCTTTCGGCAGCAAATCCCAGAGAGCCGCCTCTAAACGGTTCTGGTGTGGATCCTCTTCTTTCGTTTCTGTTCGAGTTAAATATTGTGAGTGATCTCCTTCTGTCTGTGGTGTCGGGTTGGGTGTGCTTGCTGCTGGCTAGCCGGCGATCACACTCCAGCTCTACTATTTCTGACACATGTGACGTCGGTGTACCTTTCTCTGCCTCGGTTATCTCATCTGTGAAATTTGTGGGGTGGGGTGAAGGGGTGGGATAACGACTCATGTGTCAGTCAATACAGGCAAAACCCGTGGGACAATGCCTCACACATATCAGCAGTCGTTGTCATGTTGGTTTGCATAAGATCAGAGCCTTTCTAGAAATGTAAGAGATTTCACTGTCTTTGGGGCTACAAGTGTTCCAAGTTAAAAATGAAAACAGAAACTATTCTGTTCCACACGTCTCACTTTAGCTACCATATGCCTGTCAATTATTCCCAGAAATTAATGACATTATGTTTCTTGTCAGTGTGTTTTATAAGATGCCTATGCTCAGTTATCTATTAACAGGAAGCGACGTGCTGAATGTAAAACTATAGCACTCTCTGCACTCTTCATCATCTCTGTATTATGTGCATCGGAAGTCTGATCTCCTAGTCCCTGAATTGTTGATAAAAGCAGCCGCGTTGGCTTCAGTAGGGCTGGCTGCAGGGCCCTGGCATGTGTCTCAGGACTCTCTCTGAACCACATCTCAATATCCTTCCTACTCCGTGAAGAACGTGCCCTGCATGTGCGTTTTACATTGGGACCTGCAATTCTGTAGCCAGTCCTGACAGGAGCCCGAAAACACAGTCAGGTCTCCCAGGGGGAGGGCTGTGTCCTGGGCGTCAGGACCGAGGATGGTCCCAATGCCCTTGGGACTCACACCTGTGGGAGGGAGGGGGAAGGAGCAAAACTGGACAGGACCCAGCACAGCCCCAGTGGCCCCCAGCGAGCACAGGAGCTAGGGCGGCCCTCAGAAACCTCCAGAGTTGAGCCGTGATGGCCACGCCCTGTATCCCCGTTCCTTATAATAATCAGTTCTTAGGTCTGGCTGCCCACGAGGGTGGAAGTGAGATTGGGAAGATTGGGGTGGGTGGGCTTCTCTCTGCAGCTGCGACAATCTTTGAAAAGAGTGACAGCTGAAGACCTGTGTCCACAGCCTTCACAGCATCTAGAAGAAAAGGCCTTTCATTGTCGGGGACCCGGGCAGCATGTCACCTTGTCCTCTGCAGTCTTCTACATTTGTGAGCAGGGCCTTGATCTCCCAAGAAACACAGTGTCACCCTCAGATACACACCCCTCTTGGCACGAGAAGTCAGCCATACTCTTCAAGCATTTCTTAGTCACCACCTTGTACGGGTCTCTCCCTGAGTTTTTATGGCTCCATCCACACATCCTCATTCCTTCCTCTCCGGCCCGTGCATGGACTTATTTGTTGCATAGATATCTATACTTGGAAGCTCAGCCTTGGCAATGGAATGGGTAGGCTAACTGAAGTGGAATTGAATCCACGGCCTGACCTCATTAACGTGTCTCTCAGACCCCGACAACGACCCCATGGGCCACGCCAAACCAGGGTGCTCTGGCTGCGGGCGGAGCGCTGAGGACCGTCCAACCCTCCGCCGGATTCATAGGCAGAGTTCACAGAGTCCACATTTTGGAGACCGTCCACTGGCTATCCATTTTAGTACAAAATCAATTGCTTGTTATTGATTAACAACAAAACAAATCAGTAAGGGCTTAAGTGTTTTAACTGTGCAAACAAATTAGCACAACTTGAAGTGCAGGATAATCAGCCCACTTCGGTTTGCTTTATAAAATCAGAGACAACATTAAAGACACGCAAACATGATCGAGAACTTGAAAGCACGTACCGGAAACTAAAACACCCATTAGACAGTGTTAGAATCTTGCTGGTGTTCTCTATTAGGGTAAAGAAATTAGGGTAAAAACAGGGAAGGAGTTGAGCAGAGTAAATAAGAACGGGGTGGTTCCTGGCTGATGAAACGAACTAGGTCCCTCTGTTTTCTAAAACCTTTTCCGGAGATCCTCAGTGAGGCCGGAAGAAAGCATCTAACTTTAATCGGGAATCTGATCGCTGCTGACCGAGTGCTAGTTCTTTAACGTGTTACCCTAGGGTGTGCCGAGACTCTCAAATCCTAGAAGGTGTCACTGTTGCTCTACTAACGTGACTCGTTTTTCTTTGGGGTTTTGTAAAATGCTGTTTAGATGACAACATATAAAGAACTGAACAGGAGATGTGAAAAACATCGTTGTTGGCTAGACGTTCCACCACCCTCAGGATTTAGAATAAACACCACCGATCGCCAAACAGTTGTGATGACACAGTGCTTGATACTGAACTCCAGAAGTGCTTGAAATCCATCTGAACCAACCGCCCGTCCCCGAACCAAGATGCCACACCAGAAGCTGCAGTTAGTAGCGCAGCGGCTGTTGCTTCAAAAGGGGAAACAAAATCTTACACGATATCATTTTAGATACGCCGGAAGGGTCTGCCGAATCCCGAACTGAAAATGCGGGAATCCCATTCCCACAGGACCCTACACAGAGACAAACCCGAGGAAGCTGTCCATCTCCTGGGGGAGGACGGCCAGCACGCTCCTCACGTGTGTCCCCCAGGCCCGATAGCGGCACCGGGACAGAAACACAGAGGAGACGCCCGGACCCATCAGAGAAGGGGTGCGGGAAGCTGATGTTGCATTCAGTCCCGCCCCACTGCTGGCACCCCAGTGCCTCCCAGTATTTTCCTCATCTACTTCTCCGTGATCTCTCCCCTTACACTGAGAATTCTCTGAATCGGGATTCTTTCTTTTTTTAATTTGAATCTCCTCCGACCACAGTGCCTGGTGATAGTAAATTCTCAGTGAATGACAAAAGGAAGAGGTGACCGGATTGGTGAACACCTGCTCCTCCACCAGGCACACCCACAGGCCCCCGCACGGGCGCACGCACACAGATTTTCGGTGTTAACATAACGCAATCGACACCCGCGCCGCTGAATTGACTGACCCACGATCAGCCTGTTGGCAGGTCTGATTATAACGTTGGAGCCTCTTCGATCCCATCCAAAGTCCTCTCAAAGGCACTAATTGCTTTCCCCTGCAATGTTTTTGAATGTCTGTGGAATCCTTCTGCTGTGTCCCTTCCTGTGGGCCCGGGGACCACAAAGAGCAGTATGTGAAAGCTCCCCCACTCCACTCCATCGCGTCCTAGTGATTGCGTTTGCATTCTCAGATTCAGACGGCCACCTCAGCGAGCTGCGGGAAGGCAGACCTCATTGAGATCTCAAGCAGAAACAGTCACAGCGGCTATGAAACGGTTTCTGCCTTCAAACTAGAATTTTTATAGTAACCAAGAGAAACTGTCCCCCATCTAATAATAGGGTGCCGCTCCTCTGTCTGCGGAAATGGGTGACACAGGCTTTCCTGCGGAAGACCTGTGTGACACCAACACACTCACGAGGAGATGAGATGCTTTGCAAACTTCTTTAGTGAAGAGGCTGCTCACTTTTTTTTTAACAGGCATTTCTGTTTCTTAGCAACTGGAAAGTTCTCCACTAATCTATACCTGCCTTCTTATGGGGATAGATCAGCTCAGGTGCTATTTATGGCGACTGAGCTTCGGAGAAAAGGAGAAAGGCACCTGAAGGGAAATGGTCATTTTGTTTGGATCCCGAGTGCCGGCTCAAGTTTTAAGACCCTCATCCAACTTTCTCGGGTTTGTAAGTGACAGTGTGGAAACCAGCTTGCACAGGTATTCCCCTGCCATAGGACAGAAAAGTCTAGTGCGCCACGTAAACACTCGCCTCCTGCTTTTCTTAATCTGAACTACTGCAGTGATTCGTTTCAAAACCCACTTGAAATCTGGAACGCACTTTCTAGAACGATGCGGTCCCGGAAACCACGCCAGGCCACGGGATCTAGGACTCTCCATCCCGCGTTGGTGCTGCTGAAGAGATTTGGGAATGGGAAGTCACAGCGACAGGCCCCAACCTGCTTGTTTACATGCAAATCTGGGGTTAGAAGCCTTGGAATTTGGATCTCTGGGCTATTTCTCCTCCAAGTTCAGCCCTCCCAAAGCCTGTCGGGCCTGTCTCATACCAAAGCTGCTCAAAACATCCCCCGACAGCGGAGCTACAAGGCTCCGTCTGGGGTTCACTCGGGGAATGCAGGAACGAAGCACTGCGCAATGGACTAGGGATGCAGTTTGCATCAGCAGCTTACAAATACCCACGCACGATTTCAAGGGCGTAACGTCATCCCCGGATCGGGCATTTCGATAGCACTAAATTACTTCTTTCTGAATTAAAATTAGACTTAGCTCCGGTTGAAGCTGGCTGCTTCCGCCCTGATCCAGTCCTCGTTCAGAAACTGCCGTTTAAAAGGTGGAAAAGCACGGCCTCCTAGCGGCGACGGTGCTTCAACAGGTCTGAGGAGAGGGACTGCCGGCTGGGGCCGTTTGAACAGAGTTTGTGGGGAGAAGCTTCTCGTTTCCTGTGGCATCCTACCAATCCACCTTTGAAGTGCCATGAATTTAAAGAAATATTAAGAAATCAATTAACAATACAAACACTGAATAACGTAATAATGAAGTACAGCGAGAGAACGAACGATGGTGTTGTGTGCCTGACGGGGCTTTCGCCGTAGACAGAAGGGATATTTCGGTGACGGTGAAACGAGGGATGTGACACACACGATGAGTTGGTCACTCCGGAATGTCGCAGGGTTTCCAGGACCGGCCGGTTGCAATGCAGCGATTCTGTGAGAGGTAAAGGCCGACGGGACGCTGCCACGTGCTCCAGGGGGTCAGAGAAGGCGTGAGAGGCCTTTGGACCCGCTGTCGTGGCCGAGGATACCGTCCAACCCGGCTCAACGTCGCGTGTCCCTTCCCTGCTGCGTCAGACAACGCAGGTGCGATACAGGCGCTACGGCGTGCACGCAGGTGAGCCCGCCCGGCCCCGACGGCGCTGACATGCAGTCCGATGGACGGTCATCACGGAAAGCGCCCACTGCGCCGCTTTAGCAGGTGGGAGGCAGTCAACAGGCAGCAGCCCAGGGGACATTCCTGCCACCGCGGCCCGAAGGAACTCCTGGGCCCTGGGCGGCGGGGCGCTGTTACCCGGTGGCCTGCACGGCCGGGGGGCGCCTGTCCCCAGACGCGTGCTCCTCTCGCGGCCCCGGGCAGGGCCTGCCTCCCCCCGGAGCCCCGCGGCCCTCGGCCTTCTCCTTCGCTCCGTGCGTCCCGACAGCCTTTGAGGCTCGTGTAGTTATGGGGTTGCTTTCCCCCTGTCCATCTGCCTTGTGTCACGGAACCTAGAAAGGAAGAGAAGTTTTTTCCCTACAGACTCATTCATTCATTCATTTGTTCATTCATTCATTCGTTCACTCCTGTAACACTGGCTGAGCACCAGCTAGAGTACGTGCTTGCCGGAGCTGCCGGCTGAATGAGGTAGGGGACTTGCTGTACGCGGACACGGAGACCTCGTGACACACAACATGACAAGTGCACGAAGGTCGTGTAACCAAGTGTTCTGGGGGCACAGAGGGGAGCAACACGGCAGTGCGTTATAGTCCAAGCGCCGTGACCGACAATTTGTAACTGCAGTGACAGTGGCCCCCTGTGGCCGGGAGACATCTTACCCCGTTCTAGCCTCGATCCTTCTCAAGTAAACAGCTTATTCCTCTGCATTGTCGTAGGACACCAGGGTGACTGGGGAAGCGGCCCAGAGTAATGGTCCCTATCACTTCCGCTAACCTGGAACGTTTGTGTTTAAAGATTTAAGGAATCCCACGGGGTAGAGTGGGCAAAACTGGCCCCGTGGTGCTTCCTCTCTGGCCGAGCCCATTCCCCGCTGCTCCCACTAACCGAGGACACGTGCTCCTTCTCTCTACTCCTGCTATGCTTCAGATGTGCTGGCACTCACGCTCGTTTGAGGCACGGGTTGTCTCTTAGCTGCATTACCTCCTCCTAGTCACCGTACTTTCCTGAACACACTTCCCACCCGGGAAACTGTTAAATGTGTGCAAGGGAAGTGACCTCCAGTGGCGTCGAGCCCGCTCTCAAGGTCACGTCGGCGTCAGCACGCCGATGTGGCCTCTGCACTCCCGGAGTCTCAAAAGCAAGGCCTCCAACTCCAACCGACCAACAGTCACACAACAATTTACTGAGCATCGAACGTGTTCTCATTGTTCCAGTTGCTGGATACAGAATGCAGGAGAACGTTCTGAAGTCCCCTGACTTCGTCGTCGTGCATTCTGGAGGGCAGTGGGGGGAGGTGTCGCTAACAAGCACAGGGCCTGACGCCGGGGCGCGGCGGGTGCACCAAGGAGCAACTCGGTGTGACAGCAGTCGTGTGGAGCGCCGTCCAAGCGCACTGGCAGAGCCGAATTCTAGCACATCGTAATGTTCGTTCCATTATTTTTGTCTTATTTCCTTGGGCCACCTGATTTTATAATGATGTTTTATAAAAGAATATGTGGCAGATTTTTTCGGGGAAATTACCGACCTGCATTATTTCAGAAGCAACAAACAAGTAAGTTTAGAGAGGGTAAGGAAATGAAATTATTCAAAACTCAAGAGACTCAGATCATTATCTTTCAAAAGTCCAACTTGGTTGGATGTAAAGGCCCCATTCAGATTTAATGTACTAGGTTATCATAAGCCCTACAACATCTCAAACCAGACTCAATCCTGAGCTGTCAGAAAATGAATCCGTAATAGTTTGCATCTATCTCCATGTAGATCCATGAAAAAGTAAAAGAAAGCCAAGGAGAAAGCATAGATGTCTCCGTAAAAGATGACAATATCCTTATACCTGCAAATTATTTGAAAGTCAAAATAGAAAGAGAACTAGATTTACCTTGAGTCAAACATGTTATTTTTAAAGGTTGTTGCCAACTATTTAAAAAAGAAAAATCACCCTCTTATCCAGTTTAGAAGTTTCCAAATAAATAGCTCCTATCAGAAATAGCAAGTGATATTTATTCTATTAATACTTATCATTTGCATTTTCTAAGCTCAGATTTATTTATTCTGTTGCAAGACAGCACATTACCTAAAGACCAAGTTACTCAAAGAACTCAGATGCTAGGTCTACGGGCCTTGACCCTGGATTCCGTTACTTTCACACAAGGGGCTTCGCTCCCGCGACTCAGTGCAGATCATACAACACGGTAGGGGGGTTAGTTAACAAGCCACGACACAGCAAGATAATGGAATGTGGCCAGTCCAGTGTCATACAAAGCTGATAATTAAGCTCCAGATGGGTGCTTCTATTCCACAGGGCACAGCCTTTGGGCACATTCAGGACGGCACTTGTGTCCTCCTGCAACCTGGGCGAATGTTCTCTCGGCACCCACGATATGTGGCTATCCACGTGGCCACTTCCCCCAGGAGCCTCCTTGCCCCAGCGGTAAAGGCCAGCTCTTTGCGTGGCCCGTCTTCCCATCTCCTCAAGAGGGAAACACAGAGCCCTGAATGCATATTCAGTCTGAGAAACTGCATGGAGTCAGGGAAAACGTTTAGAGGAAATTCCACTAGAACCATGAGCCTTGGCTCTTCATACGTAAGCCGACAACTATTTCTACTTGACGTGCTTGTTGTAAGGAGGAGGGTTACACCTGCAAACTCCTGCTGGCAAAGATTCCATGAAACGTTATACCCCTCATCATTCTCACCACGAGAACCAAGTTGGTCTTGAACCTCACATTCCCGTTTGTTTCGGCCACGCCGAGGGCTCTTCATGTGAAGAGAACAGCTGAAATCCTTACCCCATTTAAGCGATCGTAGTCGGTGCTTAAAGAAAACACAACTGCACTCAACCCCAGCCGAACGTCGTTTTGTGATCGGCAGGAGTGCGCGTCCCCACCTCAAAGCCCTGTGCTTGTGCCCTAGGACAAATAAATGGTCCTCAGAGATCCACAGTGTGACCCATCGCGGAAGTTGTTTGCAAAGACTCGGGTTTGGAGCGTTTGTTTGATTGACAGCAAATGAAAGACTCTGAGACTCCGATTATGTGTTCTGGGCCAAGCTGCAGCCCAACACCCTGGCGGCTGGGGGCCCCTTTGGGTACCAGGCTGGTGTGAATAGAATGTGACAGCCATGTGCTCTGTGTCACGTCTGAATGAGCAGCCAGAGTGACAGGAAGACTCATTGTGTCGACACGATCACTGTGGCTCTGTGAGTGCCCGAGGTCCGTGTTGCTGTCCCCGGGAGGGAAGTTGGTACCTGATAAACGGAGCTTATTTGGCGAAGCCAACCGACATATTTATTTAGCATCCAGCCCCTGGTGCCGCGGTCCCCAGTGGGGGACAGGAAGCGATCAGGCCCTTCCATACTCTCAGGGACAGAAACGGGGGAGAGCGGCGTGGAACCCACACCTCCAACAGTCCTGAATCCGCTTGTGCTGTGAGTGACGTGAACAACCAAGGGCCAGCGAGACAGGAATCCGCAGCGCTCCGGACACGGTGGGCAGGTAAGCCAGCGGAGATGAGTCTAGAAGGCTAAGATGGGGCCACCCGGGACAGGGCAAAGGGACACGGCGGTGACGAGAGGGTGGGGGCGGGTCTCTGAGAGCAAACTTCGGGGGCTTGCGGGAAAGTCAAGTCCAGGCCGAGGAGCCCTGCGAGTTCCTCCTGCCTGATGCGTGCAGCACCGGCGCGGGAGGGGTGCTGCGGCCTCCGAAATCCACGGCCCTGCGGGGTCCACGGCCCTCAGGACGTGCTCCCAGCGGCTCGTTGGTCAGAGCGCGCGCACGTACTCGGGGTCCCACCCGTCGGGGCTGCTGGGCACGTCTCCGTTTGGTTCCGTCCACGCTCTGCAGGAGCCAACGTCTCCAGGATGAAACGCTTCCGCTCCTTCTGGCCCGAAGCTTCATCCCTCCCCTGGGTGCCACCCCAGCACTTACTCCCCAATAGTAAGGACACCCCGACAGTAAGGACACCCCCGCACGTGTGGGGAGGGCCGGACGCTCAGCCTACTCGCTTCCCCGCCGCGTCTCACTGCAGCCAGCCCGGCCCGCACCCAGAGCCGCCGGCCTCGCTCGTGCAGCCCGGACGGCGTGGACGCCCGTGGAGCCCGGACGGCGTGGACGCCCGTGGAGCCCGGACGGCGTGGACGCCCGTGGAGCCCGGACACGTGGACGCTCCGGCACCTTTCGGCTGATGACTAACTTCGGGGGCCCGTGACTCACGTGCTGTTTATCCCCCACGGGTCTGTTTTAGACCTGCCAAGGGAAAAGCAGCCCTGCAGCATGTTGTTCTAACAGCGCTGTCTTCAAGTGACATATGCCACGTAATGGCCCCTGCCACCACGGGCAATCCTGGACCCTTTTCCTGTCAGAGAAGCCCCCGCTGCTCTCCAGAGAGGGAGCAGCGTTTGTGGGGTGCGAGGGTACCGCGCCGCGAGCAGCACGCACGGCTGGGCATCAGCACCTGCAGCTCGGTGGTTCTCTGAGACTTTGGAGGGAGTGGGGAGCCCTGTCCCCGCCGTGTGACAGCCAACTGATGTCTCCCGGCAAGCCCAAGGCCCCTCTGGGTCGTCCACTTCCACAGCACGTTCTCAGAGCGTCTGGAACGTTCCGCCATTGCAGCCAGACTGCTGGGGTTCTCCGGGAGCCCGCACGGTCCGGGAAGGTTCCGTTTCTAGCTCGGCTCATTGTGTGTAGGCCTCGCTGTTCAACAAGGAAGTTTCAAGGAACGAAAGGTTTAAGGGACGCACCAGGGCATTGCCTCGTCACGTGGCAAAGTGAATGCCATTTTTCCCTAGGTAAAGTGATTTTAATTACAGAAATGCCACTGAGTCCAACTAGTCTTTTTCTAGTCTTCGGCTTATATTGCCTGTGCCTGTGTGTGCGTGTGTGTGTGTGTGCGTGTGTGTGTGC
>PVJL010017990.1:0-17011 GCA_004026885.1 Lyroderma lyra
TCTATACAGTTTATTGTTGCAGGTCTTATATGAAGGTCTTTAATCCATTTTGAGTTAATTTTTGTATATGGAGAGAGTTCACAGCTCAGGTTCATTCTTTTGCATATGTTTTTCCAGTTTTCCCAGCACCACCTACTAAAGAGGCTGTCTTTTCCCCATTGTATGTTTTTTGCTCCTTTATCAAAAATTATTTGTCCATCAATTTGTGGGTTTATTTCTGGGTTTTCAGTTCTATTCCATTGGTCTCTATTTCTGTCCTTCTGCTAGTACCAAGCTGTTTTGACTATTGATGCTTTGTAATATAAATAGAAGTCAGGAAGTGTAATGCCACCAGCCTTATTCTTTTTATGTAGTATTGCTTTGGCAATTCGAGGTCTTTTATGGTTCCATATAAATGTAATAATTCTTTTATCTATTTCATGAAAGTATGATTGTGGGATTTTGATGGGTATTGCATTAAATCTGTAGATTGCTTTGGGCAGAATGGCCATTTTAAATCTTCTTATCCATGAAAAGGGGATATTTTTCCACCTCTTAAAGTCTGTTTCAATTTCTTTCAAAGTGTCTTATAGTTCTCTGTGTATAAATCTGTCCCGTTCTTTGTTAAGTTAATTCCTATGTATTTCATTCTTTTTGTTGTGATAGCAAAAGGAATTGACTCACTCATTTCTTTTGCTGTGGATCGTTGTTTGTATAAAGGAATGCTGTTGATTTTTGTACATTGATTTTGTATCCTGCCACTTTAATATATTCGTTAATTGATTCTAATAATTTCCTGGTGGAATCTTTGGAATTTTTTATTTAAAGTATCATGTCATCCGCAAGTAGTGACAATTTGACCTCTTCTTTCCCAATTTGGATACCTTTGATTCCATTCTCTTGTCTGATTTGCTGTGGCTATAATTTCCAGTAATATATTAAATAACAGTGGTGACAGGGGGCATCCCTGTCTTGTTCCTGATTTTAGGGGAATAGGTTTCAGCTTTTCCCCATTCAGTATGATGTTCGCCGATGGTCTCTCATATATGGCCTTTATTATGTTGAGATACTTTCCTTCTATACCTATTTTATTTAGTGTTTTTTTCATAAATGAATGTTGTACTTTGTCAAAAGCTTTTTCTGCACCATTTGAAATGACCATATGGTCTTTATTTTTGATTTTGTCTTTGTGGTGTATCACATTTTTTGATTTTTGTATGTTGAACCATCACTGAGCCCCTGGGAAGAATCCCACTTGATCATGATGTATGATGTTTTTGATGCATTGTTGTATTCTGTTGGCTAATATATTGTTCAGGATATTTGCATCTGTGTTCATCAAAGATATTGGTGTATAGTTTTCTTTTTGTGTGTTTTCTTTGCCAGGCTTTGGTATTAGAGTAATGTTGGCCTCATAGAATGAGTTAGGAAGTATTGCTTCCTCTTCAATTTTTTGGAAGAGTCTGAGGTGTCTTCGAATGCTCTGTAGAACTCGTTGGTGAAACCATCTGGTCCAGGGCTTTTGCCTTTGGGGAGATTATGGATGGTCATTTCAATCTTATTGCTATTGATTGGTCTATTGAGATTATCCAGTTCTTCTTGGTTCAGTCCTGGTAGGCTATAAGTTTCTAGAAATTTGTCCATTTCTTCTAGGTAGTTAAATTGTGTGGCATAAAGTTCTTCATAATATTTTCTTATAATCCTTTGTATTTCTGTGGTGTCAGTGGTAATTTCTCCCCTTTCATTTCTAATTTTGGATATTTGTGTCCTTTCCTTTCGTCCTTTGATTAGTCTCGCCAGGGGTTTGTCTATTTTGTTGACTTTCTCAAAGAATCAGCTCTTCGTAATGTTAAATTTTTCTATTGTCCTTCTGTTCTCTAATTGGTCTAGCTCTGCTTTAATTTTTAATATTTCTTTCCTTCTGCTGACTTTGGATTTTGCCTGCTCTTCTATTTCGTGTTCTGTAAGATGGGATGCTAAGATGTTTGCTTGTGATTTTTCTTGTTTCTTAAGATAGGCCTGTAATGATATAAATTTCCTTCTTTTTCCCTCTTATTACCGCTTTCGCTGGGTCCCAATAATTCTGATACTTTGTATTTTCATTGTCATTATTTTCTATATATTTTTTAATCTCATGTTTTTTTTTTGCTCTTTTATCCAGTCCTTTTTTAATAAGCTGTTGTTTATTCTCTATGTATATTTGGTTTTTTCTCCTTTCCATTTATAGTTGATCTCCAATTTCAAAGTTTTGTGGTATAACTTGGTATAATTTTGATCTTCTTGAATTTGCTGAGGCTACTTTTGTGTCCCAGCTTATGGTCTATTCTTCAGAATGTTCCATGCACACTAGAAAAGAAGGTGTAGTCTCTTTTTGCTGGATGAAGTGTCCTGTAAATGTCACTTATGTCCAATTGCTGTAATGTGTCATTTAGAGCTGTTTTGTCCTAATTTATTTTCTGTTTGGATGGTCTGTCCATGGCTGTTAGGTGGGTGTTTATGTTCCCCACTATGATTCTGTATTCATCAGTTTCTCCTTTCAAGTCTGTTAGTAGTTTGTATATTTTGGTGTATCCTGGTTGGGAGCATATATGTTGATTAGTGTCAAGTCTTCTTGTTGTTGCATTGTGCCTTTTATCATTATGTAATGACCATCTTTGTCTTTTACTATCTTTTTTACCTTGAAGTTTATTTCATCAGATATCAGTATGGCCACTCCTGCTTTTTTCTGGTTACCATTTGCTTGGAGTGTTGTATCCCATCCTTTCACTCTGAGTCTGTCTTTGTCCTTACAGCTGAGGTGTGTTTCTTGGAGACAGCACATGGATGGGTTCTGTTTTCTAATCCAGTCTCCTACTCTGTGTCATTTTATTGGTGAGTTCAGTCCATTAACATTTAGAGTGATAATCGATATGTGAGGATTTCCTTTGGCTATTACTTATTTCTTTTTTTTAAATTCATTTTTATTGTTAGACTTATTGGGGTGACATGTGTTAGCAAAGATTACATAGGTTTCAGGCATACAATTCTACAGTGCATTGTCAACATGATGTATAATAAGTTCACCACCTAAAGTGACTTCTTTTTCCATCACCTTACATTTAGTTTCACCCCTCCTCTCCCACCTCCTAGCCTTTCTCCCCTCCCTAACCCACTCATCCCCAAATAAACATTGAACTCTTGATTGTGTCCATAGGTTATTTGTTTGTTTATTTCTTTTTTTCTTTGCTTTCAGTTTTATATTCCGCATATGAGTGAAATCATGCAGTTCTTTGTTTTTTCTGTCTGGCTTATTTCACTTAGCATGATGATTTCCAGATCCATCTATTTTTTCGCAAATGGCAATATTTCATCTTTCTTACAGCTGAGTAATATTCCATTGTGTATATGTACCACAGCTTCTTTATCCAGTCTTCTGTTGCAGGGCACTTTGGTTGAGTCTATGTTTCGGCCACTGTGAACAACGCTGCGATGAATATTGGGATACATAAGTTTTTGGGGACAAAGGTTTTCAAGTCTTTTCGGTTGATCCCCAGAAGGGGAATTGCTGGGTCAAATGGTAGCTCCATTCTCAATTTTCTGAGGAACCTCCACACTGCCTTCCACAGTGGTTGTACCATTTTGCATTCCCACCAACAGTGTACCAGAGTTCCTTTTCCCCACATCCTCTCCAGCACTTGTTATTCCTTGTCTTGTTGATAATAGCCATTCTCACAGGTGTGAGGTGGTATCTCATTGTGGTTTTGATTTGCATTTCCCTGATAGCTAATGAGGATGAGCATTTTTTCATATGTCTGCTGGACATTTGTATTTCTTCATAGAAGAAGTGTCTGTTTAGTTCTTCTGTCGACTTTTCAATTGGGTTGTTTGTTTTTTGTTGTTAAGTATTATTAGTTCTTTATATATTTTAGATATTAGACCCTTATCTGATGCGTTATTGGCAAATAATTTCTCCCATTTAGTTGGCTGTCTCTTTGCCTTGTTGATGGTTTCTTTTGCTGTGCAGAAGCTGTTTAGTTTAATATAGTCCCATTCATTTATTTTTGCTTTTACTTCCCTTGCGTTTGAGAACAGGTTCATGAAGTCTTCCTTGAGTCCTAAGTTTATAAGTTCATTACCAATGTCTTCTTGCATACAGTTTATTGTTGCAGGTCTTATATGAAGGTCTTTAATCCATTTTGAGTTAATTTTTGTATATGGAGGGAGTTCACAGCTCAGGTTCATTCTTTTGCATATGTTTTTCCAGTTTTCCCAGCACCACCTACTAAAGAGGCTGTCTTTGCCCCATTCTATGTTTTTTGCTCCTTTATCAAAAATTATTTGTCCATCAATTTGTGGGTTTATTTCTGGGTTTTCAGTTCTATTCCATTGGTCTATATTTATGTTCTTCTGCCAGTATCAAGCTGTTTTGAGTATTGAAGCTTTGTAATATAAATAGAAGTCAGGAAGTGTAATGCCACCAGCCTTATTCTTTTTATGTGGAATTGCTTTGGCAATTCGAGGTGTTTTATGGTTCCATAAAAATCTAATAATTCTTTTATCTATTTCACGAAAGTATTATTGTGAGATTTTGATGGGTATTGCATTAAATCTGTAGATTGCTTTGGGCAGAATGGCAATTTTAACAATATTAAGTCTTCTTATCCATGAACAGGGGATATTTTTCCACCTCTTAAAGTCTGTTTCAATTTCTTTCAAAAGTGTCTTATAGTTCTCTGTGTATAAGTCTGTCCCGTTCTTTGTTAAGTTAATTCCCAGGTATTTCATTCTTTTTGTTGTTATAGCAAAAGGAATTGAGTCCCTCATTTCTTTTGCTGTGGATTTGTTGTTTGTATAAAGAAATGCTATTGATTTTTGTACATTGATTTTGTATCCTGCAACTTCACTATATTCGTTAATTGTTTCCAATAGTTTCCTGGTGGAATCTTTGGAATTTTTTATATAAAGGATCATGTCATCTGCAAATAGTGACAATTTGACCTCTTCTTTCCCAATTTGGATACCTTTGAATTCTTTCTCTTGCCTGATTCCTGTGGCTGAAACTTCTAGTACTATATTAAATAACAATGGTGAAGGAGCATCCCTGTCTTTTTCCTGATTTTAGGGGAATAGGTTTCAGCTTTTCAGTATGATGTTACCCGAGGGTCTCCCATGCATGGCTTTTATGAAGTTGGAATACTTTCCTTCTACACCTTTTTTATTTAGTGGTTTGATTATAAATGGATGTTGTACCTTATCGAAAGGTTTTCTCTGCATCAATTTAAATAACCTTATGGTCTTTATCTTTGATTTTGTTTATGTGGTGTATCACATTGATTGATTTTCGTATGTTGAACCAACCTTGTGCTCCCGGGATGAAACCCACTTGATCATGGTGTATGATGTTTTTGATACATTGTTGTATTCTGTTTGCTAGTATTTTATTCAGGATTTTTGCATCTGTGTTCATCAGAGATATTGGTGTATAGTTTTCTTTTTTTGTGTTGTCTTTGCCAGGCTTTGGTATTAGGGTAATGTTGGCCTCATAGAATGAGTTAGGATGTATTGCTTCCTCTTGAATTTATTGGAAGAGTCTGAGGAGGATAGGCATTAATTCTTCTTTGAATGCTTGGTAGAACTCGTTGGTGAAACCATCTGGTCCAGGGCTTTTGCCTTTGGGGAGAATATGTATAGTCATTTCAATCTCGTTGCTATTGATTGGTGTATTGAGATTATCCAGTTCTTCTTGGTTCGGTCTTGGTAGGCTATAAGTTCCTAAAAACTTGTCCATTTCTTCTGGGTTGTTAAATTTTGTGGCATAAACTCCTTCATAATATTTTCTTATAATCCTTTGTATTTCTGTGGTGTCAGTGGTAATTTCTCCCCTTTCATTTCTAAGTTTGGATATTTGTGTCCTTTCCTTTCGTCCTTTGATTAGTCTCGCCAGGGGTTTGTCTATTTTGTTGATTTTCTCAAAAAACCAGCTCTTCGTAATGTTAATTTTTTCTATTGTCCTTGTGTTCTCTAATTGGTTTAGCTCTGCTTTAATTTTTATTATTTCTTTCCTTCTGCTGACTTTGGATTGTGTCTGTTCTTCTATTTCGAGTTCTGTAAGATGGGATGCTAAGTTGTTTGCTTGTGATTTTTCTTGTTTCTTAGGATAGGCCTGTAATGATGTGAATTTCCCTCTTATTACCGCTTTAGCTGTGTCCCAATAATTCTGATACGTTGTATTTTCATTGTCATTAGTTTCTATATATTTTTTAATCTCATCTTTTATTTGTTCTTTTATCCAGTCCTTTTTTAATAAGCTGTTGTTTAATCTCCATGTATATTTGGTTTCTTTCTCCTTTCCTTTTATAGTTGATCTCCAATTTCAAAGTTTTGTGGTCTGAGAATACACTTGATATCATTTCGATCTTCTTGAATTTTCTGAGGCTACTTTTGTGTCCCAGCATATGGTCTATTCTTGAGAATGTTCCATGCGCACTAGAAAAGAAGGTGTAGTCTCTTTTTGCTTGACGAAATGTCCCGTAAATGTCACTCATGTCCAATTGCTATAACGTGTCGTTTAGAGCTTTTATTTCCTTATTTATTTTCTGTTTGGATGATCTGTCCATGGCTGTTAGCGGGGTGTTTAAGTCCCCCACTATGATTGTGTATTCATCAGTTTCTCCTTTCAATCATGTTCGTGGTTTCTTTGTATATTTTGGGTGCATCCTGGTTGCGAGCATATATGTTGATTAGTGTCAAGCTTTGTTGTTGTTGCACTGTGCCTTTTATCTTTATGTAATGACCATCTTTGTCTTTTACTATCTTCTTTAACTTGAAGTTTATTTCATTTGATATCAGTAGGGACACTGCTGCCTTTCTCTGGTTACCATTTGCTTGGAGTGTTGTATCCCAACCTTTCACTCTCAGTCTGTATTTGTTCTTAGAGCCGAGGTGCTTTTCTTGGAGACAGCATATGGATGCATTCTGTTTTTTAACCCAGTCTGCTACTCTGTGTCTTTTTCTTGGTGAGTTCAGTCCATTGACATTTAGAGTGATGATCGATATGTGAGGATTTCCTGTGGCCATTACTTATTTCTTTTTTTGTTTTTGTTTGTTTGTTTGTTTGTTTTCGTTTGTTTCTTGTTGCCCCAACTTTGTTCCATTTGTCCTGATGTTTTGTTTCAGGTTGAAGAGCCTCCTTCAGTATTTCTTGGAGTGCTGGCCTCCTGCTGGCAATTTCCCTCAGCTTCTATGTGTCTGAGAAGGTCTTTATTCCACCTTCATATCTGAAAGGTAATTTTGTTGGATAATTTATTCTTGGCTGTAAGTTCGTCTCTTTTAAATTTTTGAATATTGGATTCCACTCCCTACTGGCTTGCAGAGTTTCTGCTGAGAAATTTGGTGCCTGTCTGATGAGTTTTCCTCTAAATTTACAGTTCTTTTTTTCCCTGGCTGCCTTGATAATTGTCTCTTTGTCTTTAGTTTTGGGCATCTTTAGTACCATGTGTCTTGGAGAAGATCTGTTAGGGTCTACGTATCTAGGGGACCTCTTTTCTTCTTGAACTTGGGGTTCCAGATCTTTCCATAGGTTTGGAAAATTTTCATCTACTATTTGTTTGAGTACGTTCTGTGTAGCGTGTTCTACCCCTTCTTCTATTCCTATTATCCTGATGTTTGTTTGTCTCATGGAGTCAGACAATTCTTGTAGAGCTCTTTCAATCCTTTTGGTTCTGTATTCCCTCTCTTCCTCTTTCTTAGCTGTTTCCATGTTTTGATCTTCGATATCACTAATTCTTTCTTCCATCTGGTTGGCCCTGTTGCTTATGGCACTTATTTCATTTTTCACTTTTTTTATTGTATTATTTATCTCTCACATTTCCATCGCAATCTTCCTTATGGTTTGAATTTCTTTGTTAAATTGTTCCATTTGTTCATGGAGTTCCTGTTATATGTCATTCATCTCCTTGTTTATGTTGTTTATATCAGCCATGGTGCTCTGCCAGTATGTTTTCCTTTCTCTCACAGCCTTTAGAATGGCTACTTTAATTTCTCTGTCACTTAATTCAGAAACTTCTAGGTCTAAGAAACTGTCTTGATAAATACCCTGTTCTTTCTGAGGAGTATTAGTTTTTAAGGATTACATCCTCTCTGCAGGGTTCTTCCTCTTTGACATGAGGGCGTTATGTTCAGTAGTGCCCAGTAGCCCAGATTGGTACTTTTGTGGTATCTTGCTGTAGAGCAGACATGAGGTCATACTGGGGGTTCAAATTTTGGAAGAGAATGGGCTTGTTTATTTCTGATTTCTGGTCTCCTGCTATGTTTGGAGGTAGTGCACATTTATCATGGTCCCTCCACTTCCTGTAGTTAGTTAGTTGGTTGGGAAGGTTGTAGGAAAGCGATGAAGCCAACAAAGGCACACCAGGGCAGCTCCACCTTCTGCCCTAGGCTGGGGAAGCTGGGTGATGTGGGCCAAGGCTGCTCCTGCTGGCTGGAGCGAAGCTATCAAATCCGCCTTTCTTCCTGGGCCTGCTTCTGTGCCCAAATGTTGGGGCAGATTCTGCAGGGTCGCACTGCTTTTATGACCCAGGGGCGCATGAGCAGGCATGCACACAAGTCCGAAACTGTGGGTCTGATCCCGCGGTAGGAAGGCAGCTGACCAACCTCCGCAGCGAGCCAGAATGGGAACCGCAGCCCCAACTGTGTAGAGGCTGTGCGCTGCCTGCGCGGCAGCCGGTCCACCTGCGAAGCGGGCCGGAACGGGTACCGCATCCCCGTCTATGTAGGGGCCATGCGTTTTCCGCGGGGCTGCCGGCTCACCCCTGCAGCGGGCCGGGAACAGGAACCACAGCCCTGTGCAGGAGCCATGTGCACCTGTGCTGTGGGTCCCAAGGGAGCCTAGAGCCAATATGTTATCGCTGCGGTTCAGAGTCCTCACTCAGCCCTGCTACCACTCAAGAGTTCCATAGGCTGGCTCCCAAGGTATGGACCCAACATGCCACTCCAAATTGCACCTCCCCAGCCTAGTTCCCCAACGGACTCCCACTGTTCTGCCGCTATGCTACGGTTTTTTCTGTTGTCGCCTCTTGGCTTCTCCCCTCCCATGCACTGCAGGCAGCCGTGATCGGGTCCTGTTGTGATCCGTCATTGTTCCATCCCCTCTCTCCTGCTCGCCACTTTCTCTGCAAACCTTTGGTGTTTCCTTGCAATGCGTGGATGTCTCAGCTGCCATTTTTTGTCACATAAGGTCCTCTTTCTTGGCTCCTGGGTGGCTGTTCAATTGTGTTTTCTGGGAGAGGCTTTAGCGACATCCCCTCCAGTCTCCATTTTGTCCTCTCTGTTGATTTTTTTACACCGATTTTGTATCCTGCGACTTGACCATATTTGTTAATTGTTTCTAGTAGTTTTCTGCTGCATTCTTTGCAATGTTTTATATGAAGGATCATGTCATCTGCAAATACTGACAATTTGACCTCTTCTTTCCCAAATGGGATACCTTTTATTCCTTTCTCTTGCCTGATGGCTGTGGCTAGAACTTCCAATACTCTAATAAATAACAGTGGCGATGGGGGCATCCCTGTCTTGTTCCAGATTTTAGGGGAACAGGTTTCAGCCTTTCCCCATTCAGTCTGAGGTTAGCCGAGGGTTTGTCATATATGGCCTTTATTATGTTGAGATACTTTCTTCCTATACCTATATTATTTAGTGTTTTGATCATAAATGGATGTTGTACCTTGTCGAAAGGTTTTTCTGCATCAATTGAAATGACCATATGGTCTTTGATTTTGTTTATGTGGTGTGTAACATTGATTTTCGTATGTTGAACCATCCTTGTGCTCTCGGGATGAATCCCACTTGATCATGCTGTATGATGTTTTTGATGCATTGTTGTATTCTGTTTGCTAGTATTTTATTCAGAATTTTTGCATCTGTGTTCATCAGAGATATTGGTGTATAGTTTTCTTTTTTTTGTGTTGTCTTTGCCAGGCTTTGGTATTAGGGTAATGTTGGCCTCATGGAATGAGTTAGGATGTATTGCTTCCTCCTCAATTTTTTGGAAGAGTCTGAGGAGGATAGGCGTTATTTCTTCTTTGAATGCTTGATAGAACTCGTTGGTGAAACCATCTGGTCCAGGGCTTTTCCTTTAGGGAGATTATGTATAGTCATTTCAATCTCGTTGCTATTGATTGGTGTATTGAGATTATCCAGTTCTTCTTGGTTCAGTCTTGGTAGGCTATAAGTTCCTAAAAACTTGTCCATTTCTTCTAGGTTGTTAAATTTTTTGTCATGAAGTCCTTCATGATATTTTCTTATATCCTTTGTATTTCTGTGGTGTCAGTGGTAATTTCTCCCCTTTCATTTTTAATTTTGGATATTTGTGTCCTTTCCTTTCGTCCTTTGATTCGTCTCGCCAGGGTTTTGTCAATTTTGTTGACTTTCTCAAAGAACCAGCTCTTCGTAATGTTAATTTTTTCTCTTGTCCTTCTGTTCTCTAATTGGTTTACCTCTGCTTTAATGTTTATTATTTCTTTCCTTCTGCTGACTTTGGGTTTTGTCTGCTCTTCTTTTAAGAGTTCTTTAAGATGGGATGTTACGATGTTTGCTTGTGATTTTTCTTGTTTCTTAAGATAGGCCTGTAATGATATAAATTTCCCTCTTATTACCGCTTTCACTGTGTCCCAATAATTCTGATACATTTTATTTTCATTGTCATTACTTTCTATATAATTTTTAATCTCATGTTTTATTTGTTCTTTTATCCAGTCCTTTTTAATAAGCTGTTGTTTAACCTCCATGTATATTTGGTTTTTTCTCCTTTCCATTTATAGTTGATCTCCAATTTCAAAGTTTTGTGGTCTGAGAACACACTTGGTACAATTTCGATCTTCTTGAATTTGCTGAGGCTACTTGTGTGTCCCAGCATATGGTCTATTCTTGAGAATGTTCCATGTGCACTAGAAAAGAAGGTGTAGTCTCTTTTTGCTGGATGAAGTGTCCCATTAATGTCACTTATGTCCAATTGATGTAACGTGTCATTTAGAGCTGTTATTTCCTTATTTATTTTCTGTTTGGATGATCTGACCATGGCTGTTAGCGGGGTGTTTAAGTCCCCCACTATGATTGTGTATTCTTCAGTTTCTCCTTTCAAGTCTGTTAGTATTTTCTGTGGGGAGCCATGGTTACAGGTAATTCAGAGCCTTATAGACTGGCTCGGTTAATGCTTAACCTGTTTCTGCTCCTAAGGCATTGTTTCTGCCTGCACCTGGAGGGTCTTTACAATTTGCTAAGTTATGTGGTGAGGACGGCCAGTTCCTGGACACAGAGGATTGATGACTATTGGGGTCATTGATAGATTCTGTCATGGGATAATTACTTTTGTGAGTTTCAGTGATTTTCTAGTTTCTATGTAGAAGTTAAAGATTTACTTTCGCTAAGGTAACGCATATTTCCATTGTTAAACTGCACGTAGTCAAATGTGATGGGAAATAAACTCGGGGCTTCAGCATCACTGAAGACCGACCGCATCAGCAGTCGTGTGAGTGTCTTTATTCATTCCCGCTCCCCCCTTCAGGTACTGATCGACTTGTGGCGCCTGGCCCGCCATACCTGGCTCCCGAACAGGGACCTGAATACGGTGGTAACAGTGAGGAACACCGCATGGCAAGGGCCCGGCTCGAAGAGGAGCTTATTTCAGTCATTAGATCATTTAGAAAGAAAAGGACATTAGACCATTTAGACCATTTAGAAAGAAAGGGACATTATCTGAGTATATTCGCTTGTGTACTGATGTGGGACCCTCCTTTACCCAAGGTAAAGCTATGGCAGCAGCCTTGCAGGGAAAGACAGTAAAGGAAGTGCTCTTCCAATAACAGAGATCTGCCAGAGGGCGAATTTCTGGCCCTCCAGGAAGCTGCTTTACATGTGGACAAATGTGCACTGCTTAAAATGTTTTTCTGCCATGGGAGTTCCTCAAATCTTAAAGACAGATAATGGGTCTGGCTATACTAGTCAGACATTTCAAAAATTTTGTACAAATTTTCTGATTACTCATAAAACTGGAATTCCTTATAACCCTCAGGGACAAGGTATTGTTGAAAGAGCTCATGGCTCCCTAAAGGCTCAATTAGAAAAAAATAAAATAAAAAAGCGGGAGTTATACCCCGTGTCACCTCAGAATTATTTACATCACACTCCTTTTATTTTAAATTTTTTAACATTTGATGCTCATGGACGCTCCACAGCGGAGCGGTTCTGGCACCCCACCACACAGAGCACATATGCTCAGGTGAGATGGAAGGACCCACTCACGGGTGCATGGAATGGCCCCGACCCAGTGTTAATTTGGGGAAGAGGGCATGTTTGTGTTTTTCCACAGAATGCAGACAGCGCCAGGTGGCTCCCGGAGAGGTTGGTCCGCGTCGCAGAAAACTCAGACGCACGATGATGCTGTTAATGCTGATGGACCATCCACTGGTGGCACCAGGGGAGACATATTGGGCCTATGTACCTGATCCATCAATCCTCCACCCCGCTGTGTGGGACGGTCCTGAAGTTCCAATCTATGTTAATAACACCCATGCCTTAGGACTGCCCTCTGATGGACACATGAAACATCAACTGGAGAAAAATGTCACTTATATTGGAATAGGAACAGGTTTGCCTATTTGTATTGTAAAAAATATGTCAACATCTGGGTGCTTGTGTGGTTCTCCTGTCACTATGCACATTAATGACTTTTTAGTTGGATGGACTGTTCGTCTTAACAGGCGATTGGTCCAGAGGACGCAAGATAAATCTGCCCGTCCCTCCGTCGCGTCCATCTTGCAATAAAAGACTGAAATTGGACACTGAGACTGTCCCATGGAAAGATTGTCCTGGCAATGATCCTGTTCGTTATCACATCCCTGGGACAGACAGATACATCATCGACTGGTCGAGATACAACCAGTCAGGATGGGCCCAAGGACTGACTTCTGAACTTTGGAATTCTGACACACAACATCAGCAAAACTCACTATGGAGACTTATGGGAGTAATGGACGAGGTTGTTCAAATAGTTGAGTTCTGTAAATCAGGCACTCCCTGTAGCCATGTGAGTGTCTTGAAAGATGGGACTAGAGATTGGACTACTATTGTTAAAACTGTTGATGTATCTGCTTGTGTTCCTTCCCCTTATGCACTCTTGATTGGGAATGTTACTATACACTTTATAGGAAATCAATTTAATGTATCTTGTAGTAATTGTTATATAGCAAATTGTATTTCTTGGGTACCTTTAGGAACTCATGTTATGATACTTAAGCAACCATCTTTTGTTATGCTTCCTGTTAATATTTCTGGACCTTGGTATGCTGAAAGAAGTTTGCAAATCTTCAAAGAAATTGAGTATGCTTTGAGAAGACCAAAGCGGTTTATTAGACTTCTAATTCCAGGAATTATGGCTTTGGTTACTGTGATTGCAACTGCTGCTACAGCAGCTGTGGCTCTTTCTCAGACTATTCAAAATGCTCATTATGTTAATACTCTTTCTAAAAATGTTACTTTAGCTTTAGGGACCCAAGAAGTTATTAATGAGAAACTGGAGCAAAAGGTGAATGCCCTTTATGATACGGTTCAGTATATGGGCGATGTGATTCAGGGTATGAAAGTAAATCTCATTTAGAATGTCATCCAGAATATCATTGGATATGTGTTACTTCTAAGATATATAATAATAGCATGAATGGAATAGAGTTTGTTTACATCTTCAAGGAATTTGGCATGATGCTAACTTATCTTTAGACATGCTCCAACTTCATGATGAAATCCAAAATATGAGAGATGCTGAACCCTTGAAATTTGATGCAGCTCAGGCTGCTTCTGAATTTGTTGATGTTCTTAGGAATGTTTTGCCCTCTATGCCTCATATTGCCCATTCTGTTTCTTGCATTGGGCCTTTGTGTCTGTGTAGTTCTGTGCCTACTCCCCATCCTCATCAAATGTTTCATTAGAAGGATGATGGATATCAAGTCAACATCCATAAGATTAAGCTTAGGGCGATGCCTTAAGCTTGGCCGCCTGTTTTATTTCGCTCCACTCCCCTCAAACTCAGCGAAGGCAGGATAGTCAATGACGGGTAAGATTTCCCTGGGGATAACTAACCTAAGACAGTGTTTCATCGTGAGATGATGAAATGCCAATGACGGGTAAGGTTATTACTTACAAGGGAAACGCCTAAGACAGGCACTGTCTCTCGCTGCCACCTGGGGTCACAGGTGTGCTTTAATAAATAAAAAAGGGGGAGATGTTGGGACCCATGCAGGCTGGCTTTAGGGAAGTAAAACTTGTTTTACTTCTGCATCTGAGGAATGTGCCAGTTCCTTGGGAGACTCTAAAGAAAGAAGACTATCTGAGTACTTGTAAGAATTGCCTTGGGGAACTGACTCCCTCTCATTTACTCTGACCTTCAAGTTAACTAGTAGAGAGTCAAGGGTGTGTACTGCTCGCTGAGGAATGTGGCTGATCCAGCCAGTTCCTTGGGACACAAAAGAAAGATAATTGGATTATGGAAGACAAGGCCCTAGGAAATCTGACCTTTGTTTGCTCTGACCTTTAGGCTATTGCTGGAGAGTTAATGATAATAGATGATCTGCTTTTGAAGGAGGTAATGCATATTTTCATTGTTAAACTGCACGTACTCAAACTGCATATAATGGTGATGGGAAATAAACTCGGGGCTTCAGCATCACTGAAGACCGACCGCATCAGCAGTCGTGTGAGTGTCTCTTAATTCATTCCCACTCCCCCCTTCAGGTACTGATCGACTTGTGGCGGCTGGCCCGCCATACCCCTCAAACTTGGCGAAGGCAGGATAGTCAAAGATGGGAAAGATTTCCCTGGGGGTAACCAACCTAAGACAGGGTTTCATCATAAGATGATGGAATGCCAATGACGGTTAAGGTTATTACTTACAAGGGAAACGCCTAAGACAGGCACTGTCTCTCGCTGCCACCTGGGATCACAGGTGTGCTTTAATAAATAAAAAAGGGGGAGATGTGGGGAGCCATGGTTACAGGTAATTCAGAGCCTTATAGACTGGCTCGGTTAATGCTTAACCTGTTTCTGCTCCTAAGGCATTGTTTCTGCCTGCACCTGGAGGGTGTTTACAAGTTGCTAAGGTATGTGGTGAGGACGGCCAGTTCCTGGACACAGAGGATTGATGACTATTGGGGTAATTGATAGATTCTGTCATGGGATAATTACTTTTGGGAGTTTCAGTGATTTTCTAGTTTCTATGTACAAGTTAAAGATTTACTTTCGCTAAGGTAACGCATATTTCCATTGTTAAACTGCACGTACTCAAACTGCATACATTGGTGATGGGAAATAAACTCGGGGCTTCAGCATCACTGAAGACTGACCACATCAGCAGTCGTGTGAGTGTCTCTTTATTCATTCCCGCTCCCCCTTTCAGGTACTGATCGACATGTGGCGGCTGGCCTGCCATAAGTTTCTTTGTATATTTTGGTGCATCCTGGTTGGGAGGATATATGTTGATTAGTGTCAAGTCTTCTTGTTGTTGCATTGTGACTTTTATCATCATGTAATGACCATCTTTGTCTTTTACTATCTTCTTTAACTTGAAGTTTATTTCATCAGATATCAGTATGGCCACTCCTGCTTTTCTCTGGTTACCATTTGCTTGGAGTATTGTATCCCAACCTTTCACTCTGAGTCTGTGTTTGTCCTTACAGCTGAGGTGCATTTCTTGGAGACAGCATATGGATGCATTCTGTTTTTTAATCCAGTCTGCTACTCTGTGTCTTTTTCTTGGTGAGTTCAGTCCATTGACATTTAGAGTGATGATCGATATGTGAGGATTTCCCATGGCCATTACTTATTTCTTTCTTTGTTTTTGTTGTTTGTTTCTTTGTTTGTTTATTTTTGTTTCTTTCTTGTAGCCCCAACTTTGTTCTATTTGTCCTGATGTTTTGTTTCAGATTGAAGAGCCTCCTTCACTATTTCTTGGAGTGCTGGCCTCGTGCTGGCAAATTCCCTCACATTCTTTGTGTCTGAGAAGGTCTTTATTCCACCTTCATATCTGAAAGGTAATTTTGCTGGATAATTTATTCTTGGCTGTAAGTTCCTCTCTTTTAAATATTTGAATATTGGATTTCCCTCCCTACTGGCTTGCAGAGTTTCTGCTGAGAAATCTGATGCCTGTCTGATGGGTTTCCCTCTAAAGGTTATAGTTCTTTTTTCACTGGCTGCCTTGAGAATTGTCTCTTTGTCTTTGGTTTTGGACATCTTTAGTACCATGTGTCTTGGGGAAGATCTGTTAGGGTCCACGTATCTAGGGGACCTGTTTTCTTTTTGAACTTGGGGTTCCAGATCTTTCCATAGGTTTGGAAAATTCTCATGTACTATTTGTTTGAGTATGTTCTGTGTAGCGTGCTCTACCCCTTCTTCTATTCCTATTATCCTGATGTTCATTTGTCTCATGGAGTCAGATAGTTCTTGTAGAGCTCTTTCAATCCTTTTGGTTCTGTATTCCCTCTCTTCCTCTTTCTTAGCTGTTTCCATGTTTTGATCTTCGATATCACTAATTCTTTCTTCCATCTGGTTGGCCCTGTTGCTTATGGCACTTATTTCATTTTTCACTTCTTTTATTGTATTATTTATCTCTCACATTTCCATCTCATTCTTCCTTATGGTTTGAATTTCTTTGTTAAATTGTTCCATTTGTTCATGGAGTTCCTTTTATATGTCATTCATCTCCTTTTTCGTGTTGTTTATGGCAGCCGTGGTGCTCTGCCACTATGTTTTCATTTCTCTCACAGCCTTTAGAATGGTTATTTTAAATTCTCTGTCACTTAATTCAGAAACTTCTAGGTCTAAGAAGCTGTGTTGATAAATATCCTGTTCTTTCTGAGGAGTATTAGTTTTTAAGGAATACATCCTCTATGCTGGGTTCTTCCTCCTTGACATGAGGGCGTTATACTCAGTAGTGCCCAGTAGCCCAGATTCGTAATTTTGTGGTATCTTGCTGTAGAGCAGACATGAGGTGATACTGGGGGTGTAAGTT
>PVJL010017991.1:0-17041 GCA_004026885.1 Lyroderma lyra
GTGTGTGTGTGTGTGTGTGTGGTGTATATACAAGGGCTGTCTAAAAAAAAAATGCCCCCATAAATGCCTCTATTTTTCATATTACATGGCTGGATACTTTCTGGAAAGTGTGTATATATTTATTCATTCATTCATTCATTCAGGACAGACTAGAGGCTTCTGTTTATCAAAGTGTGAAATATCACTATTTAGTCTTTGATTTTTCTAGAATTAGAAACTATATCTAAATCTATTTCATGCCAGTTTTCATAATTAAATTCCTATGTTAGATTTCTAAAGCTGCGAACAAAGTATCACAAAATGGGTAATTTAAACAACAAAAAATGTATTTTCTCAACTGGAGACTGCAAGTCCGAGATCAAGGTGTTGTCTGGTTAGGTCCTGCTAAGTCTTCTCTTGGCTTTTAGATAGACGTCTTCTTCTAGGGTCTGTACATAGTCTTCCCTCAGTAAGTGTTTGTGTCTTAATCTCCTGTGGACAGAAAAAGGGGTGCTCTAATAAATCCAACCAAAAGTAACCTCACAGGGTGATCTGATTATAAATTCCAAACTGGGTAGGCCATGGTAGATAGTCATGCCCTAAAGAAGATTATCTTTGTGTTAACCCATTTTCCATTTTAGCAAAAAAAAGTGCAGCTCACTGCCACATTCATTTAATTTTATATAAACACTGTTTTCAATGTGAAAATAAAATGTAAAAACTGTCCTTGGAGTTACTTCTAAACAGAACTTGTCTAATCCTAATGTAACAAATGTATATGATGATAAGTATTTAATCATTTTTTTTGTGTGGTTAATTTCAAAGCACGGAGCTATGGGAGTAAGGTTAGGACTGTAATCTGTGAGTTATTAATGTCTCGGTAAACGCTGCAGCTGCAAGTGCCACCAGCAAGTATTCTCGGGACAAACGGACAATGGGTTAAGCAGGCTCTGTTCATTGCTTTTGTGCGTCTAGATGAACACACCTTTGAAATGCCTCTTTTTCAGACCATGTTGAAGCTTAACCACCCTCAAGAGAGCACATAATTCTGATAACTACCCTATAATACAATCCCACCTTCATATGTTCTTTTTATGGTCCCTCTTTATTTCCAAATATATAAAAGAAACTTCAAAACTTTCATTCTGGGGAGCATTTTAGATCATGCTTCCCAACAATGTCATCCGTTTGGCTCAGAGAAACTCTTATAAAAAGTCTCTATAAGTTTGGGCATTTTTTATGTCAACAGTCCTGTTCTTAAAAGACACTAGTTATATTGGATTAGGACCCACTCATAGGACCTCATTTTACAGTAACTATTCCTGTAAAGGCCCTATCTCTAAATACAGTCATATTTTGAGATATTAAAATTAAGGCTTCAGTATAGGAATTGGGGGGAACACAATTCAGTCCCCCCTTTCTTTTTTTCCCAATTTTACTGAGATATAATTGGCATATAACATATATTAGTTTTATGTGTACTACAGAATGATTTGATATATGTATTTATTTTGAAATGACAACCATAGTAACTTTAGTTAACATTCATTACCACACATAGCTGTATTGTTGTGTTTTTTTTTCTGATGAGAACTTTTAAGATCTACTCTTTTAAATATGCAATAAAATACTACTAACTATAGTCACTGTGCTGTATATTATGGTACCAGAACTTACTTATCTTATCACTGGAAGGTTGCAACTTTTGTCCAATTTCACTCTTTCATTCCACCTCCCACTTCCCACTTCTAGCAACCACAGATCTTAACTGTATGTTTGTGAAATTTTTGTTTTGTTTGATTTGTGTTGCTTTTTATGATTCTATATATAAGTGAAATTATGCATTATTTGTCTTTGAGAAATGTCACTTAGCATAATGCTTTCAAGTACTGTCCATGTTGTCACAATTGGCAGGATTTTCTTTTTTTTTTAGTAGCTGAATAATATTTCACTATATATATGTGCCATATTTTCTTCATTGATTCATCCATTAATGGAAACTTACATTGTTCTAATGTCTTGTCTATTGTACATAATGCTGCACTGAACCCAAGAGTGCAGATATCTTTTCACCATAATTTTATTTCCTTTAAATATATACCCAGAAGTGGGATTGCTGGATCATATGGTAGTTCTATTTTTAATTTTTTATGAATTTTCATACTGTTTTTTATAATGATAGCGTTAGTTCCCACTAACAGTGCACAAGGATTCCCTTTTCTCCACATCCTCTCAAAAACGTGTTATCTCTTATCTTTTTTATGGCATCTCACTATTGTTTTGATTTGCATTTCCCTAATGATTAGTAATGTGAAAACTTTTTAATTTATCTCTCAGCCATTTATTTCTTCTTTGGAAGAATGTCTATTCATTTCTTCTGCCCATTTTTTAATCTGATTTTTTGCTATGAGTTTTTTTATATAAGAGGAATGCAAAAAAAACCAAAACAAAACACTGGAATTATCTTCTGGAAGGCAGGCCCCTTGTAGTACAGGCTTCCCTCACTAAGTGAGTGTTCTAGGAAACCAACTGCATCAGTGCACCAGCTGACATTGTTATGAGAGGCTGCATTCGACTTCAGTGAATTGTTTTGGAGACTCCATGCATTTGCCCATTTCATGATGGGTGATTTACATGAACAATGTGTGACTTGACAAGGTACCTGCCCACACTACTGTGAGTGTTCAACAGTTTTTGACCCCAAACAGTCCCACTCACTCTATTCACTAGCTTTGGCCCTAAGCATGAATGAAAAAATTTCTCAAAGGGAAATGTTTTGCCAGTGTGGAAAAGGTGGAACAAAAAATAGCAAAAGCACTAACAGGCATCAAAATCAATGAGTTTAAAAACTGTTTTGAGCAGTAGAAAAAGTATCTTAATAGGTGTACAGCATCAAATGGAGAGTACTTTGAAGGTGACTGAAGTTTAAGCATGTAAGAATAAATACACAATTTTTAATAAATTCCATATTTTGGGGTCCTCCTCAATTATTTTGATATTAACCCCTTATCAGATATATGATTTGCAAATACTCTTTTCAATTCCATAGGTTGACTTTTTAATTTTTGATGGTTTCTTTCACTGTGCAGAAGGTTTTTGTGTTAGTACAGCACCACTTATTTTTTTTCTGTATTCTTTGCTTTGGGTGTCAAATCCAAAATAATAATAAAAAAATTCATTGCCAAAACCAATATAAAGAAGTTTACCCCATGTTTTCTTCTAGGAATTTAAAGGTTTCAGGAATTCTGTCAAGGCTTTAATTCACTTTGAATTGATTTTTGTACATGATATAAGGCAGGGGTTCAGTTTTATTCTTTTGCATGTGACTATTCAGCTTTTCCAACATCATTTCTTGAAGAAACTGACATTTCTCCATTGTATATTTTTTGGTAGTTTTTGTCATTGTATATATTGTCATTAATTGACAATATATACATGAGTCTATTTCTGGACTGTCTATTCTGTTTCATTTATTTTTGTGTCTATTTTATACCAATGCCATACTGCTTTGATTACTATAGTTTGTAATAAAGTTTGTAATCAGGAAGTGTGGTGTCTCCAGCTTTGTTCTTCTTTCTCAGAATTTCTGGGAAGAATTAATATTGCTAAATTGCCCATGTTACCCACAGTGATCTACAGATTCAATGCAATCCCTATCAAAACTCCAATGGCATTCTTCACAGAAAGAGGGGGGGGAATCCTAAAATTTTTATCACTCTTCTCCTTTCTCTAATGTAAATATTGGGCCCATTTGATGGCATCCCATAAATCCTTTAAGTGTCTTTTTCATTCTTTTTGCTCTTCTGATTAGATGATTCCCACTGTCCTATCTGTGCATTGGCTGATCCCTTTTTCTGCTTGATCTAATTGGCTGTCAGACTGTTGTATGCAATTTTTAATTTAGCTATTGTGTTCTTCGTGCTTTAAGATTTGTTTGGTATTTTCTTATTTTTTTTCTATCTCTGTGTAAAAATTCTCATTTTGTTCATACATTGTTCTCCTGGCCTTGGTGATCATCTTTATGACCAATATTTGAAAATTTTTTTATGAGGTAAATCACTTATCTCCATTTCATTAAAATCTTTCACCCTGGCTCCAGCTTTGATTGTCTCTTAAACCTTTGCCATTGCCCAAGCAGCCTTTCTGTTCTTTCTCAATCCCAGTAGTTCAGGGTGAACCAAGACTTGTCAGCGTCCCAAAAGAGAGGATCTCCATCAGCACCTAGATGTAGGCTGACTGGGAAGCCGGACGCTGAGGCAGCGGCTTTTAGAGTGCGCAGCTACACCTCTTTCAGGGGAAGACAGGGAGCTGAACATTTCTATTTCCTGTTTCTGTGCTGAGCCTGGGTGAAATAGCCATATCAGAATAGTTACTTTATTTGCTATAGTGTTGAGTCCTGTGAGACCCATGAATGCAGGTCCCACTGGGCCCCAGAGTCAGGTGCCCAAAGGGTATAACTCCTGGGCAGCAGCTGCAAAAGCAGGGGCACCAGATGTGTGTGCAAGCTCATTCCAGGTAGACATCTGTGACCTGGAGCAGGCCAGAGGGAAAAGAGAGAGCTGGTGCCCTGCCCACAGCCTTGCTGTTCTCCAGGAGGGATGGCAATCTGTCTCAGTATGTGTCAAATTAGAAGTCTGACCCCCAGGCAGCAACTGTTAAAGCATTCAAAGAGGCGTCGTAAAGGAAGAGGGGGAGCTGAGCGTTTCTCTCTGCTGCCTCTGCTCTGAGTCCTTGGTGGGTAGCCATGATGGGTTTTTGCAAGCCCATTAAGAACTATTTCTTTGTGTGCTGTAGTCTGATATACTTCATGAAAGCAAGCCTCATTGGCTTTCAGAGCTAGGTGTTTTGGGGGCCTGTTCCTCAGGTGGAAATCTTAGAGGTTGGGGTGCTAGATGTAGGGTTCAAACCCTTTACTCCTCAGGGAGAAACTGGGAGTTTTAAGTTCCTTTTTGATTTTATGATTGCATTATGGGTTTATGGTGAGATTTTGTCTCGGCCTCTCCTACCCACTTTGCTGTTTTTCTCATTTGCCTTATGTATAGGAGTCACCTCACTATTTTTTCCCTTTCTTCTAGAGGGAATTATTCTATGTATACTCATAGCTGTAGATTCAGTGTGTCCAAGGGAGGAGGTGATTTTAGGGGCCTCCTATGTCACCAGTTTGGAACAGAACTTGCCCTCTTTTTCCCATATATTTTATTAAAGTTCATCCACCCTCTGCCATGGGATCTCTTAGCATTTGGTTGTGATGGAAATCTTGCTATAAAGAAAGTGTCAGAGCTAAATTCAGCCAAAGCTGGAGAGAAATTTGGTACAGAGGAGTTCAGCATCAATATAGCTCAGACCAAAATTTAAGTTTAGAGTCTAATGCCAAAGAGGTAGTTGTAGAATCTTAGCGTTTATTGGGTTATAGAAAGAGAAATGCAATTAACCTAACTTAACAAAGCACAGGGCATTATGAGAACAACTTTTCTTTTATTTATTTGTTGGTTTATTTATTCAGCAATTATTTAAGGAGTGCCTACTATAGGCACTATTGTGGATGTCAGGGAATATAGGAAAGAGCATACTAAAATCCCTATTCTTATGGAGTTTATAGTTAAGTAATGGACAATAATCATAAATATGTTATATAAACATAAATAAATATGTTGTAGATAAGCTGGTTAAATATGAAAAATAAAGCAAGGAAAGGGAATAGTGATATATGGATGAGATTGACTGCTATTAAAGTGGCCAACCAACCTGGTTTTCATGGAACGAAGGGAGTTAACTGAAGTGTAAAATTTGAATGCTAAAATCAGGATGTTCTGAGGCAAATAAGGGTGGTTGGTTAACCTACTGGTAACTCAGGGAATATTTTGACAGGAAGCATTGGCAGGAAGTAATCTCCAAGAAAGACTTTTTGACTGAAGACCTGTATGTTTAGGAGGTTAGGGGGTGATCGAGGTGAATATCTAGGGGAAGACAACTCCAGGCAGAAAATAAAGCAAATTCTAGGACCATGAGGAAGATGAACAGCTAATCTGATTTAAAAATAGCAAGAGGGTTAGAGTGGCTAGCGTCCAGGGAGTTGGGGAGGAGCATGGTAGGAAATTATATTTTTTAAAAGGTGACAAGGACTGGGTCACAAAAGTTAACTTTTACTATGAGCATAATGGAGAACTATTGAGGGATTTTAAGACAAATATTGCCATAATCTGACTTAAATTTTTAAAAGATAACTCTTGAGACTGCTGAGAATAAACTTCAAAGGGCAAAGGTGAAAGCAAAGAGACAAGTTAGGAAATTACTGGCGTACCTCAGGCAAGAAATGTTGACAATTCAGAGGAGGAGAAAGTGGTGAGCTGTGGTGGTGAACTCTTTATCTTTTGATCTACCAACTGATAGATATTACTGACCAAATGGATGTAGACTACAAGAGAAAGAAAGGAGTAAATGGAAACTGCTTCTTACGGCATTGAAGTGGAAATATTGAGCAGGGAGTTAGATATATGAGTCTGGAAATCAGGGCAGAAAAATAGAAGGTGATATAAATTTGTACAAACACAGAGGGTGCCAAAAATATGTATATACATTTTAAGAAAGGAAAAACACTGCATTAAACTTGTTATACTCGAAATATGCTGATATATTACAAGAGGAGCTCAAAGTGGCTACCATCAGCCCATCCGCATCCAGACACTTCTGATTATGGCGAACTACTGCTTGAGCAACATTGACCAAAGTGTCCACTTGTATCGCTGCACATGCTGTTTCAATTTCTTCCTGATGTACCACCAGTGTAGCCAGTTTTCTGTGGTACACTACATCCTTTAAGGTCTCCCATAGGTAGAAGTCAAGGGGTGTTAAGTCAGGAGAATGTAGGGGAAACTCAACCTCACCTCTTCTTCCTGTCCATCGTCCTTGCAAATGGTCTTGTGCTCGTCAAACACAACCATACTTTTGCCGGTTTTTTTTTTTTTTTTTATTTTCCTGCCTGTCACTTGGTGACACTAGCATTCATTTGATTAATACCATATTCTGAGTGAATATCACTCTACTTATTATTATATATTATATGTAATTACATATAATATATAATTACATATAATTACATATTATATGTAATTCAGTTCAACTTTGAAAAGTAATACATAGATAACATCTTTTAAAATGTGTATACATTTTTTGGCACTCCGGTATATATATTATTCAAGTCATTAGACCTGGTTAAGAAGGTATGGGATATATTGCACAAAGAAATCTACATTTTTGAGGGGCGGTGTGAAAAAGGTAAAAGGATTAAAAAGTACAAATTGGTAGTAACAAAACAGTCATGAGGATGTAAAGTAAAACATAGGAAATGTAGTCAATTATATGGTAATTATTTATAGTGCACACTAGACTGATCAGGGGGATCACTTCATAAATTATATATAAAAATAGATTCAGACAACACGGTTGTTAGTTTTTTCATAGCTACTTTTAGCTACATGGTATTAGACAAATAGGTGAAAAATTGGATTTAACTTGGGATTCAACAAAACGAGTGTGACAAAAGTTAAAGAGAGGTAAGATGAGAAATTAAGCAAGGAAGTCACTTTTTAATGATTGATGTGAAATTGAAATGGGGCCAAGAGAGAAATGAGAGAACATTGAGAGGATTAAAGGATCATGAAAAAGTGGTAAGAGGAATAGGTTACAGGCTTTGGTGTGGTAGAATGATTACTAAATCATAGTTGTCAGGGAATAAAAGGAAAGTAGATGGGGGACATATCACAGATTCAAAGAGAATTAAGGGACTCCTGTATACCTAGAGCCAGGTGGGAGGATTACTTTCTCTGTTTTTGAGGTTGATTGGTTTCTCATCTCTGTGTCTTTGCATGCCTGCTTCATTCTTCTCTTTAATCTCTGCAAAGTTACTTTCTTTTCTTTGGTAAATCTATATTTTACATAAGTCAGTACTACATAGAATCCCATTTCAAAGTTCCTAAAGAATCCATGGGAAAGAGAATATGTTTGACCTGACTTGGCTCCAACCTTGTACCAATCACTTGATGACAGGGGTGCGATGTAATATATCCCACCACCACTCTGCAGGTGTGATGAGAACTGACTTCTGAGACGAGGGAATAAGCAGACTGTTTAATAAGGGGGTGTGGAAATTAGGAAGAAATCATTTTCAGGGGAAGTAGTTGACGTTTTGTCAAAGTCAGTGAGGCACATGCTAATAATGCTCATGATGGACTAGTTCCTGACTAGAGTGGCTGACAAGGAGAAAGCTGTGCGTTCACTGTCATGCAGAGTCTTTATAATAGTGGTCATTTGCCATACTTTGGTTGAAAATAGACTAGTAATACATGTCTCCGAATTTTCCAGCTACTTAAGGCATGATTGTCTCAATCTTCTCCTCCGTATCTTACTCACCCTTTAAGTCTTGCCCCAAGTTCCATTTTTAAGTTTTATTTCCCCACTTCTTCCTGTTCATATGGTTTTCTGAGCCCTGTGTAATAGTTTATCAGTACCATTTCTTTAAATCTTGGTTATGGGGTACTTGGTCTTATATTTCAGCCTTCCTAGTTTTCCATGCACTGCTCTTATTCATGAGTAAATGGTGGCTTCCTTAAGGAAAGAAAATTTATTTTGCTTCTTATCCTCTGCAATTTAATGAATAGTAATAGATTTAAGCATTTCCTATAAGCCCATTTCCTATAAGCCCAACTGTGCATTTAGGTTCAATTTAAATCAATTAGTAACCATTTATTTAAAAAAAAGAGGTACAGATATAAGATACTGCAATAACTGTAATGAAATATATAAAAGTGAAGAGGATACATATAATACCTTCCAAGACCTTTCATGTAATTATTAGATTCTAATAGAAGATCTCACATAACGTAAGGTGAAGAGTAACTATTTATAAAAAACCATGATGAGCAGGGAAAGTCCTGAACCTGGCATTGTGCAGGTGAATCTGGCATTGACTAAAAAATGGAATAATATGGATGGGCAAATCTTTTGGCAGAAAGATACTCAGGTACTAGATTATAAAGATTCTTGAATGCAAGGCAAAAAGATTTGGGAATTAAAAAAAAAACATTTGGGAACCACTGAATGTGATTTGAGCAGTGGGGAATTATGACACAAATCTTGCAGAGGAGGAGCTCAGTATAACTAGTAGTGTTAATCTTTAAAATATGAACAAATGAGTGGTTAACTGAATGACAAAGGCTTACTGTTTTCACTTCCTCTACAATGAATACTGAGGAAACCAGATCCAGTGATAAACAGAATGGGGAATATAGGTGAGATTTTATATTATATCTTGATCTTAGAAAAACTAATAAATTGAGAAAATATAGTTAAGAAATGCAGCTGCTCAACTTTTGATGACGGAGGACATACTGTGGAAGAACCAAATGAGAGACACGAAGTACCCGTGCCCCATCTTTACCTCTGGCTCGATTCTTGTGGCACAGAGTGGGTGAGAACCGGGGAGGCGCCCAGTGTCAGAAGCTGCAGGATTCCAGTAGCACCTGAGAGAACTCTGGCTGTTACTTCGTTACTAATGGCAGGGTCTTTTTTTTTTTTTTTCTAACTGCATGAGGAAAATCTGAGTATAATTTTTGTGAGGGGCTAAAGAAAACTCTCTCTTTTATATCTCAGGAAACCAAGTGGTTAAGTTCACAGTTCACAGCCTTCTGTCAGGCAAATAGTAGGCCTCTAGGGTGTCTGTGCCAGCCAGTGACTTGAACTACCTTCTGAGTAGTCCCTCTGGGACCCTCTGGTTTCTCCCTCTAGTGACTTTATAGGCTGAAAATCCCCCATTGGTGTGCCTCCACTATCTAATACAAGATTTTAAAATTTAGTAGCTAAATTTTAAGCCTTAAATACCAAGAGTCTCAAAGCACTTGAAATTGTTATGATAGGTATTTGTGGAAGTTGTAGATGGGCCATTGTGATTTAACAATAACCTGGGCTATTGGATAATTGAGTGAATGAATGAATGAATGAATAGTTAATATAACCTCTGAATTCTTTATATTTAGTTCAGACTGTTTTTTAATTTATGGTCCATATAGTTATATCAGCAAGCAAAGGTATATAATTCAATTGTCCTTCCTTATTTCTGATTTATCATGCAGTAAGCTAGTAGCATAGAAAAGAAATATTAGAGACAGTCTTAACTTTGAATTCTGGTGCCAGTCTTTGTTAATTATAAAGTTAGTTAAGTTATTCTATTTTCATAACCTTAACCTCCCCATCTTCCTGGATTCAAATCCCAGCGCTGTCATTTACTAGCTGTAGTACTAAGAGAGTTCTGAACCTTTTTTGTATCTCACTTTTCCAATCATTAAAGTAAATATTAAAATCATACTTCTTAGATTTATTGTAAGGATTAATTGTGTTACCATGTAACACAATTAGAACATGACTGATACATGAGAAGCACTCAATAAATATTACTTATTATAATCTGTGCTACTGTGATAAAAATCTCCTTTGACAGGGTTGTGGAACAGAGTAAGTGGACATAATGTAGTATCTGTGATATGGTCAATACTAAATAAACATTAGATCAATTTGAATTAGAATTGAAATTTAATTTGAATTGTAGATAGGACCAGAGGCCATGGATTTGGTCTGAAAAAGTCCCAGAGTCTGGCCAAGGGTGAGGTTAACTGGAATTTACACTCTGGATAAAATCGTGAAACTGAAATACTGTCAAGGAGAGCACGCAAAGATAAAGTAAGACACATAGTACGAGGACACCCTGAGAGATAGTATTTTGATATCAGATAAAGGGATCAACTCCAAAATTACTGGATTATATAAAGGTTTTGAGGGATGACGGAGGAGAAGAGAGGACAGTGGAGGAGAGGAGATGAGAGGGGAGAGGTGGGGAGAGGAGGGAAGAGGGAACCTACTAGAAGCAATACGTTTCTTTCTTTACCAGCTTATAACTGTGAGGACTTTTAAGGCACTGAAATGAAGTACATGCTATTGACCAAACACAGTTGTTCAATGTCTACTCAACAGACTGTTCAGCTGGTGGGGAAGAGGAAGGGCCTCCTGATTAACCTGCTTTTTCCCAAAGAACCTGGTGGAGGTAGGGAGCTCCCCTTCCACCCCTGAGAAGTATTGTAAGACACCTCCAGTCTTTCTACCTTCGTTCATTTCCTCCCCTCTGCCAGAAGGAATAATATTTCTGATTGATGAAATTGGAGCAGAGGTAAATAAAGCCTATCCTGGTCTTTTGGATCTTGCTCCTTTTGTCTTGGACCCATTAGTACTCAAATGAAGTAAGTGTATTTTTACGATTTCTGCTTGCCCTAGTTGGCCATTCGTACCTCCCTCCATCTACCTTGCATGAGATATGGGTACTAGTGGAGAAGCTGCATTTCCCTTTTTGCCCCCTTTGATTAAATGTCTCAGTCATTCCATTCAATAAGCAAGGAATTACAATGTTCTCCTGTGCTGCTTTATTAGGAAACGGGCACTTTAGGTTATGAGGCTGATATCTCATTGTCATCTCTATTTAGTGCTGGTTTCTATTTATCTAAATTTTCAATCCCATGGTACCATATGTTGGGGTTTAGAGTGTTAATTAATCAAACACTTCAACCATTATCACCACCTACTGATTTAATCAGTTTGAGCTGAATGTGGGTGGAGATTGGGGCTGGACATCTTCCTGATGCTATTCCTTCTTAAGAATGGAGGAGTAATTTTCTCCTCTGAGGAAAAAACAAAAAAACAAGGAATTAAAGATGAGGATAAATGTCATTTCCCACCCCAAAAGAGCCTACTAGAAATTATGGTACCTGGATGTCTCACATAGATAATAACCTTAAGTTTCAATCTAACTCTATAGTTCTAAAATATTAATATTAAAATCCACATTATTCACTAAATGCAATAAACCTAATATAATTTGAGTGGGATTAAGATAGGGAAGGAATTAATTTTAAAATGTTCAAAGATGCCTATTTATCTTTTTATGTACTAATCAATAGAGGCATTTTATGTATTCCTATTTTCTAAAAATAAAGTCATGTTCGTAGAGCAATTTCAGAGACCAATTGATCAAAGACTAACAACAAAAAGAATTGATAAATATAAATGCACCTTGTTGGGGTTTCTGGGTGAGTGTCATGGGACTTGTATTAGATCCAATTTAATTAGCAGCTTGACTCTCAGAATGGTGTAAATAGTATAGGAAATTTGCAAATTAGGTCAATTTGAGAGATGTAGCACATGCTAAGAAAAGTAGAGATAGTGATTAGAAAAATAAGTGGGAAAATGACTGCAGAACAAAGAAATCAAATGGAAATATTCAGTGGACAGAATAGAGTATACAACCAATTATTTTAATAGATTGGGAGAGATCATATAAAGGAGAATTGTTAAAGGTTTCTCTATATGGCAAACATGACCTTTATTTTACGAACATTTTCCAAAATTCTACCTAATTAAATGTTTCTCGTTCTAATAGTTTTTCTTAAACAGCTTAATTGGTGTAGTTTATATTCCATAGAATTCATACTTTTAAACTGTACATAGTTTCTAACATATGCAAATGATTATGAAATCATTAATACAATCTACTTTTACCTAATTTTCATCATATCTGAAAGAAACCCTGTGCTCATCTCCTGGAAACCATAGATCTACTTTCTGTTTCTGTGGATTTGCCTGTTCTGGACATTGCAAATAAATGAAATCATATAATATGTAGTGTTTTCTGGCTGGTTTCTTTTACTTAGCATACTGTGTTCATGGTTCATTCTTGTTATACTATGTTATCATTAGTACTTCATTTTGTTTTATTGCAGAATAGTAGTATTTCGTAGTATAGCATAGATAGAGCACATATTGTATATCCTTCATTTTTCAGCTGACAGACAATTGGCTTGTTTCCATGCATTTACTGTTATAAAGGTACTGCTATAAATATCCATGTACAGTTTTGGTATGGACACATGCTTTTTGGATACCTACTTAGGAGTGGAATTGCTGGGTCATGTGGTAACTTCATGTTAACATTTTGAAGAACCGCCACATTCATATCCAAGGTAGTTGCACGATATTATATTCCCAACAGCAATGTATGCGAGTTTCAATGTCTCTATATCCTCACCAACACTTTTTATTATCTGACTTTTGTATTATAATCATCCTAGTGGTTATGAAGGGGTATCTCATTGTGGTTTTGGTTTACTGTTCCCTGACTAACTAACGATGTTGGGGACGTTTTCATGTGTTTGTTTGCCACTGTGCCAATTTCCAGTGAGCTTTATATTCAAATCCTTTGCTAATTTTAAAAAGGGGGAGATTCATGTATATATTATTGAGTCGTAAAAGTTCTTTATATATTCTTGACTAAATCCTTATCAGATATGTGATCTGAAAATATTTTCTCTCATTCTATGGGTGGTGTGTTCACTTCCTTGATAGTATTGTGTCAGCCCAAATCTTTTATGTTTTGAAGTCCAGTTTCTTTTTTCTTTTGTCACTTGTTCTTCTGGTGTCATATACAAGAAAACATTGTCTAACACAACATCATAAGATGTATGCCTACATTATTTTCATAGGATTTTGTAGTTTTTGTTTATATTTTCTATGTGTACCTGTGCTCCCATGTATAATGTGCACCCACATTTTTGGCCAAAACTTTCAGGGAAAATATCAAATTTTTATTTTTCATATGGATATTGTCTTGATTTCTAGAGCTACACTTTTAACTCATAAATAAAAAATTAAGAACATTTATATAGACATGAAATTAGTACTACCCATGTATAATGTGCATCCTATTTTTTCCTCATAAATTTGGGCAAAAAAATGTGCATTATACATGGCAAAATACAGTATATCTATACTTTTCAATTCTATCCCATTTGTCTATCTGTCTACTTAGAAAGATAGATATATTGATATATAGATATGTCAGTGGGATAGAATATACTATATACTATGAGCTAACAGTATATCAGTGGGATAGAATATACTATATACTATGAGCTAACAGTATATCAGTGGGATAGAATATACTATATGCTATGAACTAACAGTGATAACAGGGATGATAGATAACAATGGGATAGAAAACACCTGTGTCTACCTTTACACCAGCACCACACTGTATCAATTACTATAGCTTCTTAGTAAGTTTTGAAATCGGGTGATTAAAATCTCTGACATTGTTTTTCAAGATTTCTTTAATTATTTTGAGTCCCTTGCATTTTGATAGGCATTTAAGAATCAACTTATCAATTTATGCAAAAGAATGATAAATATAGTAATAAATAAGCCACCTGGGATTTTGATAGAGGTTACATTGAATATGTAGATAAATATGGGAGGTATGCCATCTTAATAATAAGTCCTTCAGTTCATCAGCAATCCTTTTTCCATTTGTTAGGTCATCTTTAATTACTTTTAACCGTGTTCTAAAGTTTGAGTGTACAAGTCTTATACTTATTTTTTTAATGTAGTCTTAAATATTTTATACTTTTTGATGCTTTTAAAATGAAACTTTTTAATTTTATTTTTGGATTATTCATTGATATTTATGTATTGATCTTGTATGCTGCAACATTTCTGAGTTTTTAAATAAATTCAAAGAGTCTTTTTGTGAGTTTCTTAGGTTTTTCTAAATGCACAATTGTGTCATCTGCAAATAGAGGTAGTTTTACTTTTTTTCTTTCCAGTCTGGATACCCTTTATTTATTTATTTTGCTTAATTGCCCTGTGTACTAGTTTGAACGGTTTCTCGAAATTCATGTCCACTATAACCTCAGACTGTGACCTTATTTGGAAATAGGATCTTTGCAAGTTTAACTACTTAAATAAGATGAAGTTGTATTGTATTGGGGGGACCCTAAAGCCAATGACTAGTGTGCTTATGAAAAGGCCATGTAAAAAGGCACAGACACAGAGAGAGGGTCTATGACCAGGTGAAGATGAAGGAAAATACTGGAGTGATTCGGCTATAAACCAAGGAAGGTGAGTATTGCTGGCAACTACCAGAAGCTAAGAAGAAAGGATCCTCCGCTAGAACCTCAGAAAAAAGAGAGCATGGCCTTGCTACCTTGGTGACTTGTAGTCTCTGTAACTGTAAGAGAATCAATTTCTGTTGTTTTAAGCCAATCAGTTTGTGATACTTTATCTTGGCAATCTTGGAAAACTAAAGCATAAACATGGCTTTGGAGCCATATTGACCTAAGCTGGACTTCAGCAGTCAGTCACTAATTAGCTCTAAATCACTGAGCAAATAATATTTCCTTTTTTTTTTTTTTTTTTTGGTGTGGGGTAGTTCCCTGGCTGGGAATCGAACCCAGGCCACAGCGTTGAAAGCGCCGAAACCTAGCCACTACACCACCAGGGAACTCCCTAAATAATATTTCTTTGGTGCCTTTTTCCATTTATGAAATGGGCATAGGAAAAAACCCCATACTGTGAAGTTTGAAATAGGTAATTTTTGTAACTGGTATTTATTAATTTAAAAATATTCCCCAATAAGTCTAACACTAAAAATGAATTTTAAAAAATATTGTTTCTTCTATGGTTGTAGTTGTTAGAATTAAGTGAAACTATGTACTAGAGAAGCTTCTATGTAGTGAAATCTTAGGAGAAGTCACATCTATTGAGAAAAAATATTATAGATAGTTAAAACATCAGTTTGACTACTTTCTCTACTTGCTTTTGGCTGAATTTGTGTTCTTCTACTTGTTTAGGAATAGTTCCCTACTTTTCTGACTATAAAATAAAAATTTAACTGTTCTATAGGGACAGGTATGTTTTTAGTAAACATCATGGATCCTATTCTCTGCTTAGCCATTCACCCTCTCCCCACCTGCCTGTGATCATAGAGATGACAAGATGACATCCCTTTACTCACTGAGAGTCCATTCCACATCATTTGAAACTGCAGAATGGCCCTGACCATCCCAGAATGGAGCATAGCCAACATCATTAACAGGATGGGCTCAGCTACGAACAGCTGATTGTTTTCTCCTGTCAAGTTGATATTTCTTAGGGTGAAGTGTTAGGCAAGATGAAACAGAGCAGGCTTTTAGAAAGCTCTTGACAGATGGGTTCCTTGACTGTTTGTAGCATAGACAGGATCAATAGAAACTTGTCACACACACACATACAATCCCTGCTCAAGGTAATGAACATTGACTAGTACAATTTTATTTGTACCTCTGCAAAATGTCTCTGGTCAGAGGTCAGTATTTGTGGGCAAATGCTTGCCTCTGGTATTTATTTTCAAGTAATGATTGTTCAGCAGCTCACTAGAGAGGGATTATGAAAATTTATAAATACACATATTGTACTCTTTTAATAGATAATATACAAAAGTAATTTCAGATCTTTGCCCCTATTAATATTCATGATTTTACTGGTTGTTCATAATTGGGGAATAGGAGATAGTGTTTCCATATAATAGTTTTCTTACTTGGATTTAATTTAAGAACCATTGGACTTTTTTCTTCAATGCTCTCTCATTAGTATCCAAAGTTATACATTCCCTCTGAGTGAAATGGAATCTCGCAGAACGTGTACTATTTAGAACAAGTATGTCCAACTTTTTTGCTTCCCTGGGCCACATTGGAAGAATTGTCTTGGGCCACACATAAAATGCACTAACACTAATGGTGGCTGATGAGCTAAAAAAAAAAAAAAAAAAAAAAAAAGATCTGTGCAATCTGTGCATAATTTTCATAATGTTTTAAAACAGTTTATGAATTTGTATTGGGTGACATTCAGAGCCTTACTGGACCAAATGTAGCCCAGGGTTGGACAAGCTTGTTTTGGAAGAACCTTTGATTGTTACTTGAAATACCTCACTGGAGCCTAAGACATTTTGTTGCAATCACATAGGCATCATCTTGTGATAGTTTTTGCCTTCTTTGCAGAATAATCATATTTCCTTTCATTTGAAGGGAAAATCAGAGTGAGTCAAAGTGATATTGGCTTTAGGCAAAACATATGCTTGTTATTTATCAAAGTTTTCATAATACCTACATAGTCTCTACTGATAATTCATTTTTAAGCTATTCCTGGTTATATT
>PVJL010017992.1:0-17012 GCA_004026885.1 Lyroderma lyra
GTCACATGGGCCATTCCAAACATTTTACATGAGTCAGCCAATTTCGTCTCTGAGCAGCCCCATCAGCCCCATTTCAGAGACAGACCCTGGGTTCAGAGATCCTGCCTGTTGCCCCACCTGACAGAGCGATTTGAGCCCACGCGGTCCTCAGCTCACGCTCTTAACCACCGTCACAGGCTGGGCTACGGATCCACGGCAAAACCAGAAACCGAAAGTTCTAACGTCGTACATTTCTACACGCAACGCCGTAAATGACACACACAATGAAATATGAAAAAGTTCAGAGAACAGAATGAAACACCTTTAAGCTGGGTAGTAACAAGCTTCCTGAGGAGAGAAGTGAGGGAAGAAGTGATTGCTCTGAGGGAACCCGGCTGGAAGAATTTAGCCAGAGTTTGGTAGGAAAAACTAGGAGAGGAGAAGGGGCTGAAGACACAGCAGAAGACGCTGCGTAGCGCGTTACTTAAATTTTCCCCGTGAGAGAGAGGGCAGTGCTCTTGTGTTGTAGTTTCGTTTTAATCGAAAGACAAATACGATGAAAGCATTGTATTATGGTTAACCCCACAGGAGAGCGTTTCACTTTGCACAACCAACGTGTGCACGGTTTGTGTTAACTTTCAAATATGTCACATGGTCAGAGCAACATTTTAGGAAAGTCCACTCCAGATGACAGTGGTGACCAGGAGCCAAATAGCCTGAGGAAGAAAATAAAGAAAACACAGACAGCCTGATGGAATATTCTAGAAAAGCAGCTCTCAGGGTGTGGTCCCCAACCCAGCAGTATCAGTATCACCTGGTGTTGCCTTACAGCTGCCGACCCGTCTGTCCCCTCACGCATTCCCATGACATCCGGAGGCAGGAGCTAAGCATGGAGGCCACAGGGACATGGAATATCTAGGAGACAGAACTGACCCTCTCTCAGGGGTTCTGTTTCTCCCTCCCTCGCATACCTCACATCACCCTGTATGGCCCCGGAGGATGGCTGGTCAATGACGGGTAAGATTCACCAGGAACAGCCAAGTACAGGTGGCACAGTCTCATAGGGGCCATCAGGAGAGAGAGCTTGGGCTCTACAGAGATGAGGCACAGCCCCTTACCCTCTCTGAGATTAATCCCTTGCCCCCTGGCTGCCTGGCTTCCCACTATAGCTCAGCCTGAGATCTGATGGGATGAGCTCGGCCATTCCCTCCCTTAATGGACATTTATATAATAACAATGACTCCATGCCTTGGGGTTATGTATATGTGTAAAGGCACAATACATGCTGGAACACAATGGGGACTTTGGGGAATAGCCTTAAGGTATGATAATCACAGACCTGGAAAGAGGAAGGTTTTTACCTCCCCATACAAGCTTCACTTGCTCATTCTATCCAATAAAAGCTATGCGTTGGCCCAATTCGAGGCGCCGGGCCCATGAGGCTGGGACCCCTTGGCCCCGCTTGTAATATATTTTTGGCTACTGTCTTTCATCACTTTGTGTGACCTTTCCTTCCTGTGTTCCTACTGCCCATGTAGTGCTTGGCCTGGAACCTGTTAAATGCAAATTCGCAGGTCCCATCAGACCTCCTGGATCATACATTCTGGCAGTGGGGATGGGTGGCATCTGTGTCCCAGGGTTCCCGGTGCCTGTCAGGCTCTGAGAACAGCTCTGAATGTCACCACTGCAGTTGTGATCGGCACCAGGGTAACACGCATCACCCTGGAGTTCATATTGAGCATAGGATCCCAGGCCCCACCCCAGAGAGACCTGATTCTTCTCTGATGGGCTGGTGTGCCATGGGCTTTACACATAGGTCAAGGTCAAGCCAGGCTTGTGCGGTCACAGCCTTCTCCAGGCCAGCTTGCATATGCTGCTTGTTTTGGTCCCTTCCTGGTCTCACTGTCCAACATGAGTCCCATGGGGTTACTTCAGGAGAGACGACCCAGGCCACAATCTGCTGAAAACACACACCTCAGAACATTGGTCTCCCTGTCTCATGACTCCATCAGTTATGTGGCCGAATGGTCCTTACTCCTTCCTGGTCATAGATTGTAGCTCTGTGCCCACTACAGTGAAACCTCTGACTCATCCCACCGCTCTGCACACAGACATAGAACAGGATTGGTAGCCGTGGACTCTGCGCACGTGTTCTTAGGGACAGCAGGGTGGGAAGCACTCACTACCATGATCATCTGAAGAACGCATGCTGGCTGCTCAACGGACACAATGGTGGGTTAAACTTCGGGTAACCCCATGGGGTCACTAGGTAAACCTTTGTCATTTTACGACACGCTCCACCAGCAACCACCACCCACCTTCTGTTTACAATCCACCTTCCTGTGACTAATCTGTCATTAGTGCCACAGTCCTTGACCAGGATTTTGGTATTTGTTGCCTCACATCTGTGCTCACTTTAAGGACACTCGTGCTTAATCCACCACAGATGTCTCATGGAGGTGGCTTTTCAATATGAGTCCTTCTCTCCAGCTTGTCACTGTTGAAAAGATGTGCTTGACACCTTTTCCCAGACTAATTGGTCTCTCCCAACTTTGTCCTCATTGTTTGAGAAGTAAAGTCATGTTCCTATGTCACATGTCTCCCCCATTTATGGCGATATCTATCTTGGGATCACTACATCCCCAGCCCCAACTTACCTTCCCGAACTCCTCACTTTTCCTCTGACTTAAAGTCAACCAAGATGAGAGGCAAATGGATTCTTAAGTCCTCCTGTGGAATTATGAAGAAGTCTCAGAACTTTGCATACAATTGCTAATTTTTTATTCTTTATTTTATAAATCTGTAGTGATGTACTTTCCTCACCCCTGTCAGAGACACAGAAGCTGGGAACGCAGGCATCCAGATAGACGTGCAGGACTCCTCAGCCCCTGTTAGCAGCGCCCTCTGGTTCCAGTCTGCACTCAGCACACGGTGGAGCCTATCACAGTTGGTGTTTCTCTGTTCTAGAACCCTCCTATGGATTCTTCTTAAGACTCTCCATGTCTAGATCTAGCTGGACCTAACAGCACAGACTATAGGGTTCCAGCCCAGCCCCCTGGACGCACTAAGGCTGTGGCATAATGTGTGTAACAGCAAGGCTTCTCATGCCACCCACCTCACTGTCAAGCTCTGAAACTCACTGGGCAGACAGCTCAGAGGACATGAACCAACAGTGAAAGCCCAGGGACAGGTGGAGCAGAACTACAGGGTGATGTTTAGCGACGCTGTGGCCAGTGTTCCTACACTGGGAAGCGGCCTGCAGAGCTCAAACCTGTCTCACCTAAGACTTTGTGGGGACTGGAGTCACAGACAGGTGTGGCTTCTGGCATAATCACCCTAGTTAATCCGAAGAGATATTTGCCAGGTGCCAGACCGCTTGCTCGATGCCTGTGGTGCATGAGGGACCCATGAGAGTGACATGGTCTTTATGAAACCCACTTCAGTGCAGACTGGCTCACGCGCCTAGGGAGATAAACAAGTCAACAGAGTGAGCACTGAAGGTGACAGAAGCCACGAAGCAAAGCACTCGTTTAGGAAAGGGGGGAGATTCAGCCTATCCTAATGATAACATTTAAATGTTAATTTAGAAGGTTAGGTCATGGAGTTAACGGGGTAATAGGTAAATGGTCCGATTTCTATTTTATTTTCTGGCTGCTGGTTTTGCTTTTCACTTTGATTTCCAAATACAGATCATTACCACCGGGATGACTGAGTAGGAGAATATAGACAAACCAATGGAGATAAGTCCTTATTATTGAAAAGAAAAAACAATTTGGATATTAGGTCAGTTGCAAAATGGTTTGAAATCAGAGCGTCATCACCGCTCATTCAGCACAAATGCGCAGCATAGGACCGTGATATCTAAGCTCAGACCTGCAAGCATTTTGTTTCTTACTTAAGAACTTTTGCTATTTCTTGGCAGAAAAATTTTACTGGTAATAATTGCATTGATTTCTGGTTTCTTGGAGAGTTCATTTTATGTAACACCAAGCAAATGCTTTGACACATCTTTATCTGATCTTAAATATGATACTTGCATCAAAGTATGACAGCAACTAAGCAAACTCCATACCACAAAGTAACACAGGTAATTTAGTTGGATAACGCAGAGGCAAATGGAGAAATCCTACTTTAATAAGGTTCTCAAATCCTTCATTTAAACAGGGGAGAGAAATAAAAGCCAAGGAGAAAAAAAATCATGTATTTCTCACAGCACCCAGAAGCTTCCATGAAGTCGATTAAACCTGGGATTTACACTTCCAACAACAAGTGTCTACAACAACAAAACAACAACAAGACCCAACAAGAAAATCCCTTACGTTGCTTCACGTAAAAGCCCGTGGGCTAAGGTAGAATTGTCCCCGTGACTCAGCTGAGCCCCGAGCTGCTATTTAAACACAAACCACGAAATTACACAGCAGAAAGTTGAAGAATTCTGCTTTTCATGAACATGTGACTGCATTTCTGCAAGGCAAATAGGGTTACCTTCTGTTAGGAGTTTCTCATTTTGTCTTGAAATTTCTTGAACTTTTGGACAGCAAGTGGTACCAGAAAAACAAGCAAATAAACAAAACCGTTGACGTAAATCGTCACAGTTGCAGCATCTGGGTAGTTACCACTCATTCACCTCCAGCACAGCTCTGGGTGGATGGGACGCAGGAGGTGAGTTCATCTATCTCAGCTGCAAGAGCTGAACATTGTTGTCTCAATTTATTTTACACCCAAATAGTCTCATCTGCAAAATAAGTACAAATTATGATAAAACGTAAATTTGTCTAACAAAGTGTGTCCAAAAACACATACACATGTTTTAAGAGATGTTATCTATGCATTAGTTTTTGAAGTTGAGTTGAATTACAGTAACAATGAGTAGTATGACATTTGCTCAAAATATGGCATTAATCAAATCAATGCTAGTGTCACCATGTGACAGGCAGGACAGTCACAGAAAATGGCAGAAGCACAGTTGTCATTCGAGGAGCGCAAAAACCACTTTGAAGTGGTATTTGAAATTTGAGGACATTGTTTGAGTTTCCCCCATGTTCTCCTGACTTAACACCCCTTGACTTCTACCTACGGGGGACTTAAAGGATGTGGTGTACCGTAGAAAACCGGCTACGCTGGCGGCACTTCAGGAAGACATTGAAATGGCATGTGCGGCGATACAAGGGACACTTTGGTCACCGTTGCTTTAGCAGTAGTTCACTGTAATCAGAAGGGTCTGAATGCTGATGGTCACCACTTTGAGCACTGTGTGTAATTGCAGAAGTCAGACGTGACTTGTATTCTCTTTACGTTATCGGTATATATTAAGTATTAGAATTTTAATGCAGTTTTTTTCCTTTCTTAAAATGTATATGCATGTTTGTGGCACCCTCTGCATTTGAACCCTGACAGCTCACTCTTTTAGTTATGTAGGCTTTTTCTCTTCCTTTTAAGCGCATGTTATAAATTTCATATGAAGGTATTTTTAAATCAGCCTTCCTTACTTTATTCTAATTTTTCAATCTCTATAAAATTCTTGTGGACTTTTCTTGCATTGCTGTTATTATTTCCCATCAGAGAATAATTTTCTCCCTTATGTGACACTGAAAAACATTCAGTGATATTTATTTGAAAAACATTATATTGATATATTTAATTTCCTTGTTCAACCACAGTGCTTTCCTAGATAATAACTGCAACCATGTCTGTCCTATTATATTTACTATAAAGAGGATGGACTTCTATTATTAAAACACCTATCTTTCCAACTGACATATTCCTATATTAATTTAAATAACATAGGGATAGAAAAAAATCCGCACTTACCTTCTCGGATTTTAATAAAGGACAATGTTTACTTCAGATCTAAAGAGAGAATGCCTTAACCAACTTACAGAATCTGAATTTTACTCTAGGAGCTAAGAGAAGAAATGACCTTTCTTTAATCATGAACTGAGAGTTCCCTTGTTTCCCTTGTAGTCGAAATATTCAAACTCATTATGTTTTAGTTTCATGGTAGATAAATTTAATGTATCTTGTCAGAAAGAAGGAAGAAGGGAGGGAAGGATGCTTCAGCATTGCAGGGAAAGCAGAAAGGTTTTAAGACAAAATCTTCATAGAAAAATGTTCAGTGCCACGTTTCTCCGTGTATGTGTGTTACACGTTACTGGGGGTTAGGCTGAGCAGACACCCCGTTTTAAACGGGGCAGTGCTGTTGTTTTCTGTCCTGCTTAAGACGGGACACTTGGTCAGCCTACTTGGGATGAACGTAAACATTTTTATTTTAATACTTATTTATTATACTGCCTATTAGAAAAATATAACGAGAAAACCTGGGGAGAAGCTAGAATTACGTGAAATGACGAGTCACACGTTCCTGAATAAATGCTGGTTTTGTTAACACAGGAAAAAGAAAAACACCAGTGACGAAGATTTTAAAAACTCGACTGCACATCTTTCCTTCAGAGCTGGGGGTGAGTAGCAGGAGCAGGTGCCGGGGGGAGCGGTACCGGCCTCTAGGCCCCTGCTGACGCCTTCTGCAGAGCAGCAGTCAGCGCAGAGGGAAGACGGGACACAGGGCACCCCCCCCCCCCGTCTCCCCACTCAGCGGGATGCGGTCCTCGTAGGGGAAATGCCCGGAAATAAGACGTGCACGCCCCAATTCTCGGTCACCTGTGGAAGTCAAGGACACTCCTGGCAAACACTCAGCAGAGACCTGGAAAGGCACTGGGCTCAGAGGATCCTTTCCCCAACCCGGAAACTCTGTGATAAAACATAAATTACCCGGCTAACTCCTATTCCACGTTTATTAGGGATAATGAGGGCGAAGGTAATGTTAATATTGAGAACTTCATTATCCAACCAACCCAGCCTTCCTAAAACTAGAATGTGGGGAAACAGATTTGCATTTCCCTCGTCAGTAGTGTTGGTATTCCTCAGGTAGGACTTTAAGACCCAGAATCTTGGCCATTTAAGGGAGGTCTTCCATGATGGTCTTTGCGACTGAGAAAGGTACTCATGCACCAAAGTAACCCCTCCCTACTACAGTAACCTGCCGTAGGTTTTGGTCTAAACTACATGCATCTTTCATTGTTGTTAAGCTATTCCATATTGATGAGCTCTATTCATCAGGAATTTGGGGGCAGCAAATACCGAACACCCAACTAACAGTGGCTAAAGCAGGACCACAGAAGTGCAAGGCCAGTTCAGAAGTTCAATGTCTCCATCAATTAACTCTCGATCTTTCCACTTGCCCGTGGTTTTGATTTACCGGCATTTTGTTTTGTTTGGGTTTTGTTTTTGTCTTGTTTGGCGTAGCCTAGGGCTTATTTCAAGCTGCAGACATCACGATGACATCCAAAATTAGGCAGCAGTGGGGGAGAGGCTTTCTCCTCCAGAATCCCTGTCTTCTTATCAGAAAACAGAAGCTCTACTTGAAGACCCCCCAGAAGATTTCTCTTTATATTTTATGATCCAGAAAAGGTCCCTGTGGCTGTAAGTGACATTGGGAAAGTCAAACAGAAAAGGTAGACACAGGAGTCAGCCTAGAGCTGCTACCACATTGCTACCCCCATGTCCGACACACTGCTGCTTGGAAACGCAGTGACGCTGAGAGCAAGAAAGACAGGTGGGGCTGGTGGATAAGCAATAAACAAGGTCTGTCCCATAAATCTCATACCCTCAGGAGGTCTGAGTTCCCTGAGGACAAAAAAAAAAAAGGGTCTTCCTTGTTATGAACTCATTCAATGCCAGGGAAAACTTCTCATGGTGCAGGTACTAAGAAAAATGCTGAATTTAACTGAGATATTCTTTAAAATCAATTTAGTTTCAAAAACAGTGTCAAAAATAGATGGATTGATCCATTTTTCAATCAGTAATCCCATCCGTCCACCTATTCATAGTGGAGAAGGGGGCACATTTATTTTTAGGGAGGAAGAGAGTTTCAGCAGAAAACAGGAAGGTAACAGTGAACAGAAACATTTGCGGTGACACTGACTCACAGGTGAACAGAGAGCCAGGTTGTGAGGACCTCCAGACAAAAAATGTGGGGGAAATTGAGGAAATTCCTTCAAGTTCAAAATGTGAAGTTTTATATGATGTAATAGCGAACACTCACACTTGCATTTTTGCATATGTACGCATGCTTCGGATTTTGAACGAAACACGAGTTAGATTTGCACCTTGTAATGACAAGCGTCAAATAATTTCCTATTAACCCTTCCTGAAGTTCACTGCTTTTATTGAATGATGTCTAATCTGCTCACAATTCCAGCTGTTGTTTATAATTTCAAACATTGCATTTTTTTAATTCCAGCATTTCTGATTGATTCATTTTCAGACTTTTCATTCCTTTGCAGAAAACCCTATGACTTTACCCATAATGTCCATCTTTTCCTGTAAATTAATATTTAACATATTAATAAGTTATAAAATGTTTGTACATGTGAGTCATCGTGTGTTTCTAGAATCTTTTTCTTGATTATAACTGTTCCTGATTTTTTCATACATATAATAATTTTTTACATTATTATATTGAAAACTGAAGATAATACTTTGTTAGAGATGCTAGATTTACGAGGACTGACAATAAGTTTGCGAACTTGTCACTGCAGACTTATGTTGGCAGCACTGCACACACAACTCAGTAAGGTGTCATCACCGGGCCAAGGTTATGACAACAGCTCTGGTGGCCATTCCAGTAAAAGAGCTCCAAAACTGCTTTGTAGGGTGGACTAGGCGCTGGCATCGGTGCACAGCTTCCCACGGGGAGTGCTTCAAAGTGATACTCAGCCACAGGGATGTAGCACTTTTCCTAGGGTGAGTTCGCGAACTTAACTGTCCGACCTTGTAGTGGCTTTCTCAGAATTTCTTTTCTAGTGCGCATTTATATTATTTATGGATCACTTTAATCCTAGGAACGCTTTCACTAGGCTTTGTGAGGACAAGGCTATTCTGGTCTCGGTTATGATCCCGGGGCCCAGCCCGGCCTGCAGATGTCATGCTGAAGTCCATTCCTTCTAGGTTTTCTGCAGGAAGCACAGTCCTCCCCACGCCGTCCAGCGGGCAGCACTCAGCATGCAGCTCGCGTCTGCAGCCTGGGGGCAGGAGGCGTCTCTGGTCACGTCCCAGTCTTCCGTCATTGGTCTCTGCTGGGTTCCCTGGACTCCTGTTCTGCACGTTTGCACATAAGAATAAACTAAAGATTTTTTAAGGGTTTGTATACAGATCTGGGGGCTCCCTAATCTGGGCCTCACTACTTTCTGGTATTTTTCTCAGTGTCAATCTTACAAATATAAAAAAGTAAATCGATGTCTCTCCTTTCTTCCCTCCCCCGTGATCCTCACAGAGCCCCGTGTCCTTTGTGCTGGGGCCGCCGCTGCCCTGCGGAGGACACAGGAGGCGGACAGAGCGCACACTCGAGGGCAGACACTAGGGCCGTCCACGAGGAAGCCAGCACTTCAGACTGGGTGAAAGGCAAGGCCGGGCTCCAACGGTGTCATTTTTTCCTGGGAAGGTTGGCATTCTTGGTGGCAGAAGGGCATAAACAGTGCCATAAAGGCAGCAATCAGAGTATGCTCCGAAAAATAAAATAAAAAACAGGAAATAAGGCTGGAAAGCGAGGTAGCGGGACACACGATGGCGGCTTCTTTCTGGAATCATACCGTCCCATTTGGCCCTGGTGCTGCCGTCGGATCACGTGTGCATTGCTGACTTACAGGGGTCGGTCGTGGGAAGGCTGGCGAGCCTCGCTGTCGGCATCACCCCTGCACGTCGCCTGTCCTTCCAAGTTGCTTGGTGGAGGCCAAGTGTCAGTCCGCACGCAGGCCCTGCTCCAGGCCGGGTTCTGCTCAGGGCGCCTGTGACCTGCAGCACTGCTGCGGGGAAGGCGCTGACCTCACGGGGTGCATGAGGCCTAAGCCCCCAGACTGCGGGCGTGTCACCAGCTGCAAATGTGTCCTCAGTATGGTCAGCTGACGGGCTGCAACCTCACCCTCTATTAATAGTGACCCTTATGTTTCCATGAAGGTGAGGTCCCCTGCTGTTCAGGAAGACCAGCTCCTTTTTAAAATGATGTTGCTAATGTCGAGTACAACAGTAAAAGTTCATAGGTCAGGGGAACAGAACGGACTGTCTAGAAGGACATCCACACCTATATGGTCAATTAATCTATGACAGTGTCCAATAACATACAGTGAGGAGAAGAAGGCCTCTTCAGTCAGTGGCATTGGGACAGCTGGACAGCCAGCCACATGCAAAAGAATGAGACTGGGCCACTCTCTTACACCACACACATGAAGGAACTGAAAAAGGATTAAAGACCCGACTGTGAGACCTGAACCATAAAACTTCTACAAGAAAATGTGGGGTAAGCTCCATGGCCTCAATCTTGGTCCTGATTATTTTTGGACCTGACACCAAAAGCAAAGGCGACAAAAGCAAAAATAAACAAGTGGGGCCACATCGGACGAAAATGCTTCTGCCCAGCCAAGGAAACCAGCAACAAAATGAAAAGGCAGCCTTCTGAATGGGAGGGAATATTTACAAATATGTATCTGATAAGGGGTCATTAACTAAAATATATAAAGAACTCATACAACTCATTAGCAAAAAAAAAAAAAAAAAAAAAAAAAAAAAAAAAAAAAAAAAAAAAAAAAAAAAAAAAAAAAAAAAAAAAAAAAAAAAAAAAAAAAAAAAAAAAAAAAAAAAAAAAAAAAAAAAAAAAAAAAAGCCAATTAAAAAACGGGCAGAGGACCCGAATACACATTTCTCCAAAGAGGACATACAGATGGCCATGACACATAAACAGATGCTCAACATCACTAATCATCAGGAAAATGCAAATTAAAATACAGTGAGATACCACCTCACACCTGTTAGAATGGATGTCATCAATAAATCATCAAACAAGTGCTGGTGAGGATGTGGACAAAAGGGGACCTCGTGCACTGTTGGGGGGATTGCAAATTGGTGCAGCCACTATGGAAAACAGTATGGAGGTTCCTCAAAAATTACAGCATACAATTACTTTATAATTTAGCAATTTCACTTCTGAGCATTTATCTAAAGAAAACAGAAACACTAATTTGAAAAGATATATGCATGTCCAAGTTCACTGCAGCATTATTTACAGTAACCAAGACATGGAAACAAACTAAGTGCCCATCAATGGATGACTGGATAAAGAAGAGATGGTACACGTATACAATGGAACATTACTCAGCCATAAAAGAGAATAAAATGTTGCCACCTACAACAACATGGGAGAAGCTTGCGGGCATGATGCTAAGTGAAATAAATCAGAAAGAGGAAGACAAATACCACATGATTTCACTTGTATGTGGAATCTAAAGAACAAAACCAAACTAAAAGCAAGCTCGTGGACACAGAGAACAGAGGTGAGGGGTGTGGGTGGGCACAACAGGTGAAGGGGACCCAAGAGCTTCCAGCTGTAATAATCCTGGGGTTGGAATGAATGCACAGCGTTATGACTACAGTTAACAATGTTGCACATTTGAAAGTAGCTAAGAGAGTAGACTTTGAAAGTTCTCATCATAAGGAAAATATTTTGTAGCTATGTATAGTGCCTCGTCAAGTGGATTATTGTGATGAACATTTTGCAATGTATACAAATATTGAATCATTACATTGTACACCTGGACTAATAATTGTTATGCCAATCACACCTCAATAAAAATCATTAGAATCTTTTAATAAAATGGTAATATGTGTACATTTTTTAAAAAACCATGTCTACAAGGCTGCTCTGTTAATGACAACAGCCACTATGACTTTCCTGCCCTTGCTTGACCTTTAATTTGTTCAAGAATAAGTGTTACCTAGATTTACTGAGTCTTTACTCTGGGCTAGTGGCTGTATTAGTTGCTTGTATAATATTTCACTCTCTTGCCATCTTTATAGATTAAGATTATCATTATCTCCATTTTATTAAAAAAATAAAACCTGAAAGCACAGAGGCTGGGTCAGATCTAGTACATGTTATAAGTGGCGTTCAAACCCATCGTTTCCAATCCTACATTATTGTTTATAAAATATTGTATTTGTATCAGTCACAGTTGACCTATTTACAGTTATAGCACATACTCCCAGCCCCACAGTTATGTGTGGGCATCTGGCGTGACCACTCAGAGGTCCCTTGTGCACATTTCATAGGACGTTCATAGGACGTGTCCCCTTGTCTGGGACTTTGTGATCTTTGTGTCCTCTTGTCTAAGTGGAGGTCAGACAGCAATGCTGTGACTTTTGCATTGCCACTTCCTGATTAACGTCTGGTCATGACATCCCTTCTCAGGGACACTGTGATCGCCCCACGTTAATGTCTGCAGAGCACATAGCAGGGGGAAATGGAGGAGACACACAGAGCTGTCACCCATGGCATGTGGAACTACAGATTCATGTCTTGTGGTGCAAAATCACACTTGGGTTAAATGTTCTGAGGATATTCAGTAGGTCCATGTGTGCACATTAAAGTAAGATGGCAAAATGAAAACAATGGCGGTGTTGAATCAGGCTGTGTGGGTTCAAGGCTCAGTTTCCCCATCACAGTGGCACTTTGCCCAGGTCACTTCACCACTCAGAGGTGGGACTGTTTCCACTGGTGAATGAGGGTGATTGCAATGCCCACCTAACAGACCAATGATGACGATTGCAATGCCCACCTAACAGACCAAATGTGACCAAGTCCTGCAATAATCTACCATCAAGGAAACATTTTCAAAAATCCATTTTTGAACCTTAATTTTAAAAATAACAATGAAGGATTACCAGCTTGACCTGACTTTGCAAATCCAATATTCATGATGAGCCATTTTCTCACAGAATGCCATTGGGATGTGTGTTGAGCCCAAATGAGCCAGTTGGTTCAGCTGCAGTAGCTCTCCTGTGCTGGCCCCCTGTGTCCTTCCCTTCTGAAGACTCCCAAACAAAACAGCGTTCAATCTCCCTGCATCCTGCTTATTTTCAGAGACGCCTTCGTATTTTGCACAAACGTCTCTGGGGTGAGGCAGATGGAGGGGGCGTACTTTCTTCCAGGGCTTTGTGATGTGAATTTTGGAGCATAGATACATATTTTTAGAAAACACAGCCCCATTGACACCTCAAAAGGGATGCATTTAACTTCCAAGGAACGTGTCACACTCGGCTCTTGACCTGTCACACGATGTGGACCTCTGTACTCTCCTCTAACAGTGGGGCCTGGCAGTGAGTGTGGGGGGGCAGGGAGGGGCAGAGGGTGGGTAGAGACCCGAGGACCTTTGCAAAGCCTAGACTGTAGATCCTGGGATGGGGCCCCTCAGATGAGGAAGGGGCTGTTTCCATGGCAATGGAAGCAGCTCCTCTTGTCTAGGTTTGTCACTCATCACAGGGATGTGTGCCTGGGGAGACGGTGCTAAGCGTCTGCAGCCACGTACTGCTGTGGATTCCGGCGACAGCATGGCTGTGCTGCTATGGTTACCGGAGCCTCTGTCTTAGGGGGGATCCTGGAATAAAGGAACCGCCCTGCCTCCAACAGACCTGCGAAGTAACTCGCAGTGGGATGGAAAGTTGTGATGCCAGCTCCCTCCCGGGACCATGATGACAAAATCCGAGGTCCTTGTCTTGTTTTCTCATTGCGTGTGGTGACAAGTGGGGAAGGCCAGGGAAGGTCAGAACAAGAGGAAGAACCAACAACAACCTCCTCTTTCTTTTCATTGTAAGAACAGAGAAGGAAGTGGCCCAAGGACAAATGTATAGTAAATACTCATATGGTCTAAGAATTCATCAGTCCACAGATGACCTGGTTTGCTGAAATTCTCCCCACGCGTATAAAAATAAATCATTTTCCCAGCCTGATCATGACCCTCTGCCCAGCACTGGTCACCTAGGGTCATCAAGATACAAACAGACCAGGAAAACCTTGGAGTTAACAACATTCTAGATGTTTGTCTCTCTCTCTTTTTTTTTCTATTGTTAGATATATTGGGGTGATATTGTTCAGTAAAAACTACATAGGTTCCAGGTGCACAATTCTACATTACATCCTCCATGCGCTGCATGTGTGCTCGTCACCCAGTCAGATCTCCTTCCATCGCCATCTATTTGTGTCCCTGTCCCTTCTCCCCCACCCCCTCCCTCCTTACCCCCAGGTAACCACTAAACTATTGATAGTTTTGTTTCCTTGTTGTTTTCAATTTTATGTTCCATGTGTGAGTGGAATCATGTCTTCATTTTTGTCTGTCTGGCTTATTTTACTTAGCATGATGATCTGCCCATTTTTTAATTGAGTTTTTTGTTTTTGTTTTTATTCTATTTTGATTGTTTCTATATTCTGTTCTTTAGATTCCACATATAAGTGAGATCATGTGGTATTTGTCTTTCCCAGTCTGACTTATTTCGCTTAGTGTGATATCTTCTAGTTCTATCCATGTTGTTGCAAAAGGTAAGATTTTATTCTTGTTTATGGCTGAGTAATACTCCATTGTGTAAATGTACCAAAGCTTCTTTATTCAATCATTTATTGATGGGCATTTACGTTGTTTCGATATCTTGGCTATTGTGAATAGTGCTGCAATAAACATGGGGGTGCGTATATTTTTTCATATTAGTGCTTTGGATTTCTTTGGATAAATACCCAGGAGTGGAATTGCTAAATCATAAGGTAGTTCCATTTTTAATATTTTGACTGTTTTTCATAGTGCTTGGATGAATTTGCAGTCCTACCAGCAGTATAAAAGGGTTCCCTTTTCTCCACATTCTCGCCAACATCTGTTGTTGGTTAATTTACTGATGACAGCCATTCTGGCAGGAGCGAGGTGGCACCTCATAGTGGTGTGATTTGCATTTCTCTGATAGCTAGTGATGTTGAACATCTTTTCATGTGTCATGAGCCATCTGTATGTCCTCTTTGGAAAAATGTCCATTCAGGTCTTCTGCCCATTTTTTAATAGGGTTGTTTGTTTTTTTAGTGTTGAGTTGTATGAGTTTCTTATAAATTTGGGATATTTAACCCTTTGTCAGTTGCCTCATTGGTGAATATTTTCTCCCCGTCTGTGGGATGTCTTCTTGTTTTGTTGATACATTCTAGATTTTTATCTCCTCCTTATTCCCACTCTTCCTGAGTCCCAGATTGACACAAGGAGAGAAACAGACATTAAGAATTACAGAAAAGGCCACCACCAATATGACTATCCATTTTCCAATTATGTGGTGGCAATGACATCTCTACAGTATTCGACCACTGCAAGCTTGACAACCATTAGCACACATTTATTTTATAAAAAATTACTAAAAGCACAGGGGTTTTTATTACAAACACTCAGAGGTGAACCGGATGACTAGGTTGATTTTATGATCTTGTCTTAGTGTCTCTTGAATATCTGATCCTACAACGTGATAAGAACTAAATTGGGGGCATTACTTGCATTATTTCACATAAATTTTATTTACAACTTCTGAGGGCATTTTTATTGTCAGAGAGACCACAGCCCAGGGGAGACTCTGCTTATTGTTTAAACCCCCCCGTCAGAATCTCTCCTCATGTACACCTACCTGTTATTTCTTGTGCCTCAGTGGCCTGCAATTTACCAAGGGGTCGTCACTTGCTGGACATTTTTTTTTTTTGCTCTTTGGTATGTGGGTAGCTCCCTGGCTGGGAATCGAACCCAGGCCGCAGTGCTGACAGCGCCAGCGCCGAAGCCTTAAGCCACTGCACCACCAGGGAGCCCCCTGCTAGACATTATTTTTAAACGTCTCCAGTGATCATTTCTCCCTGCATTTGTGAACTCTGACAAACCTGTTAGGTTTATGTGGTGTAATGCACTCTTTCAGTCTCAGCAAACATTTAATGAGCAGCTAACTCATCCGTGCTGGACTTTATAACAGGGTATGAATATATATGACATGCATTACTTTCTCAGAATATGCTTTTGGAAAAAACAAAATACAGGGTTTGGCAGAAGTAACACCCTTTTAAAAGTAGTTATGTTAATGTATTTGTGATTTTATAAATAAAAAAAGGGCATTATTTGTGCCAGATCCTGTATAGCATAAGATAGTTAAACTATATTTAATCCTTTTGCCTAGAAATGAAATGCACACGGCCAGGGCTAACAGGGCATGGAATACCCAGGACACATCCTGAGGAGAAACTGTGGTCCTGCCCATAAGGTGGGGATGCGTGGTTTACCCACCACGCCTGAAACTGAAAGTCGGCTCCAGTGCTCAATGGTGTATGTTCGCCACAGACTGTGTCTCATAATCCCAATGCTGAGATTGAAGTAGGACACATCTGTAAGAAACCCCAGCTTTCCTCTTTTTCTGTCACTTTGCAGCAAGATGTGTTTTTAATGATGGCACAGTGAAGTTGTTGAGTCAGGTACCACCTACCCCATGGAATCAAAACTATTTACTATCTGGCTCTTTACAGACAATGATTGCCAACCCTTTATTTAAAGCAAAGAAACCTTGAATCAAGACCAAAAAAAAAAAAGATGCAATAGTGAATGGAAGTTTTTACTTTTGACCTGACAAAGTAATATTGTTAAAAATGCTGTAATTGTTTCTCAGTTTATTTGTGTTTATATATAATGTAATATTGTAAGTTGGTTCATGAACTCCAAATATTGGCTCAGATGATTAAAAGAACCAGTCATAAAAAGTAAAAGTAGAAAAAAACACAAACAAGAAAGAGCCCAATCATTTGTAACAACATGGGTGGCACTTGAGATCATCATGCAAAGTGAAATAAGCCAGACAGAAAAAAACCAAGAACCATATGACTGCACTCCTGTGTAGAATATACAAGTGAAGGCAACAGAGAAACAACAACTCACAGACACAGTCAATAGTTTAGTGGTTACCTGAGGGCGATGGTGGAGGGGGAGTCAAAATCATGGTGAGAAAGAACTGGCTCTGGGTGGTAAACCCACGACGCAGCACATACATGATGCACTATAGAATTGTACACCTGGAACCCATGGAGTTTTTACTAACCAGTGTCACCCTAAGAAATTTAACAATAAAAAAAATAGTAAGAAAAAAAGAAAAAGAGCCCC
>PVJL010017993.1:0-17015 GCA_004026885.1 Lyroderma lyra
TCAGGGAGCCGGCTCCATGAAGGAGTCGATGGATTAGGTGCTAGAAACCCCATTTTCTCATATACTTGCTTTGGATTTTCAACTTCAAAAAATATATTACTCTTTTCTTAAAAAAAATCTTGCAGTAATTATAAAGAAATACCAGTTAATTCAGTTGCGTTTATGCCGGACACTGTCCTGGGAGCTGTGGTGGAATCCAGCATAAGATGCGAATTTGTTTGAACAAAGTTAGTTTGGAAAGGAAAAAGTTAAATGATACCAGCAGTTTTACAAAATCCTTATTTTCTTCAGATTCTTCGCACTTATTGTGAGTGCTATCTGTTGTCACTGGAGCTTTTGTCAAGCACATGGCATGTTTGATGATTTTACTTCACTGTAGGACAGCCAGCACCTCTGGGATGCCCCCTAGTGCCTTGGAGCTGCCAGAGGCTCCACATCCGAAGCATCCAGAGCTCCTCTTCTCAGGAGCCAGCCAGCTCTGCTATCATTAACACCCTCCTTTCTGAACCCACTGCCAATTGCGTTTGTTGTGTATCAGGCAGGAACAGCTAGCTGCCCGTGTTCATGCAGCTGGCTGCCCGTGCTCTAATGTCCAGGCCGAGGGTGTCACACTCAGGGAGGCTATCAGTGCTGCTGTGAGCATGGGAACTCTGGCTTTGTGGGCACATCTTCACTAGCTGACAGGTAACCTTGAGGTGGGGTCAGCAGTGCCCTCTGCATTGGGTTTGGAGTCAAGGACTTCCTCAGAAGGAGATTCCTAATCAGAGAGAACCTCCACCTCCCAGAAACACTGCTCCCTTGTGGGTCATTGGGGGTCTGTGCTTCTTGTGCATAATGAGATTTGTGAAGAAATTGCTTTAAAAGAGGCTTGCAAGATTTGTTGTGAAGTTTGAAGAGTGTTAAAAACGTGCAGATTTCTAGTTCACAGGAGTATCATGTGCTGTACCAGTGGGATACACTCCTGGGACAGGGAGTGTGTTTTCTCAGCGGGTGCATGTACAAACCAAGGAGCCATGGTTGACATTCATTTGCCCTGAGTGACAGCCTCTCGTACATATAATGGCTTTACCATATCTTGAACATCTTCATGTGTTGTTGTTTGTCAGAAGCTCAGCCTATAAAATTTTTACATTTCCACCTGTTCATGAAAACACCTAATGTGGTTCTGTTGTATTTCATTTCAATATCTCACCCCTCTGCTTCCTCATAGCTGGTGTTTCAGAGACAGAAACCTCATCCCAGGATATCTTGGCACTGAGCAAATTGGGAGGACAGGCTGAAAAAAATTATATACTTCCAAAATTGTAAGCTTTTTATTTGCCCAACTCTCTGATAAGTTTTCAGTTGTGCCTGATTTTCTCCTAACGTTGATCTATTAAGTGCATTATCAAGCTGTGTGTATATATTATCTTCTGAAATGTTAACCTAAAACCTTCATTAACTGGCTTTCTGGAGGACTCACTGCCCTGTGGCATTCATGTCTGATACTCACAACCTACCTGTGTGCATGGTAGGAACTGCTGTCATTGACATTTTCTGGATTATAAGCCTATGGATTAAACCATTAGATGATGCAATGTCATAAATTAGCAGATACCCAGTTAGCTAACTAGCAGTAAAAAATAGAAACAGCCCCGATCCAGTCCATTACTTGCTTGCTCCATTGGACCCTCATTCGTTTACAAACCTGCGCTGTTCATTGAGGCGTGGTTAAAGCTGATCGTTTTTGAAGCTCTGAAAAGCAGACTGACTCTTTTGTTTAGACCCAGGTTTAGTTTCTTCTTCCCCCATATTTCTCCTCACTGTTCAAGGAGGGAGAATATTTATGTTTTCCTTTGGACATTCTACCTTGGATATGAAGACTCTGCTGGATTTTTCAAAGTTTTTAATAATTGTTTAATTCTTCAAGCAGATGATTCTATACAGAATCATGGAGTCAATCAGCATTTCTTCCATCAGGCATTGTCTGTGTATTCATGCCAAAGCAGCATTAAGTGTTTGGTATAGAAGATGAAAGGGGACGATGGCTTATGTACTCGTTACATGTGTGAACATTTATAAAGTGAATATTGTTTTATATGTGCATGTAATAGGGCCTCTTTCATTTTAAACACCCTGTGATTTGCAGGAAGGAGATACTTGAGAAAGCGTGGAGGCAAGGTTTACCTTTTGCCCAGTGGGATGGGCCAACTATTATCATATAGCTGCAGGTACATCTTTCGGTTAATCCTGAGTTGCATATGTTCTATGTGAGAGTGTCATTCATTTCACACACTGAGTCTAACCTCTGGCCTTGACACTTTCTTACTCCAGCTCTGGGTTGGGATGCCCGCCTGGCCACGTGCTGAGTCAATGTGAAAATTGGGGCCATCATATCAACTGTAAGGAGCGCATGAGCCAGAAGCCAGGTCCTTTGAGAAAACAGGTTTTAGCAAGGCTACCTGTGTGCTTGAAATCCACAGTTCAAGGGTTTTGCAAGGCAGCCCAGAGCTGGGTGCACAAGGACAATACTCGAGATATGGTTTCTGGCTTGGTGGGTAAACAATATGACATTGTGAGCAAAGCTATTTGGTCTCTGGAAATGACTCAAGACATGACTTATGTCTTGCCTGCTTTGAAGAGAATAATAGTACAGGCAGTTATGCCTTAGCAACATGTACCAAAATATTGATCAAGTGCAGTTATCCGGAACTTTAAAGGATTAGAAGAAAACGATGCATATTTCCTAATTGAGGTGTACTTTCCAATTTCGCTTTACTGATTTACCCCTATGTTCTCACTTGTTTTGCCCACCCTATAAAATAAACTCGCTGCAGCCAGTCGGGGTCTCTGTTTCTCCATTAGAGTGCAGAGACCACATGGTCCCAGCTTTTCTGTCTATGTCTGTGTCTGTGTGTTTATTTCTTCATTCCCCATTGCATCCCCTCCGGTTCACCCGTTCACCCTCGCAGGTCGCAGCAAAGTGGCGCCCGAACAGGGACTGGAGTACGAAGGAACAAAAAACGTCAGATGAGGGAATGCTCCTGAGAGGTGATCACAATTAAAAGAGTGTTAAAAGCCATCAGCTTTTAACAACTAAGGTAAGTGGGAGGTAAATACGAGAGCCGTGTGTAAAACATGGGACATTCAGAATCTAAGGAAAGAGAGCTCTATGTAGATATGTTAAAATGTATGCTACAAGCTAAAGGTAGCAATGTAAAAAGGCATCAGCTTTTAGAGTTTTTAGATTTTGTACATAAAACCTGTTCTTGTTTTCCTGAGGAAGGAAATGTAAATACTCAAGCATGGGGAAAGGTAGGAAAACAGCTGAGGGATCATTATATGGCCAATAGGCCTGAATAAAACCCTGTACATACTTTTGCTTTATGGCTGTTAATTCAAGAATGTTTAAACCACAGACCAGCGTGTGTGTGATTAACTGAGGAAGATAATTCTATGACTTTAGCTAAGACCATACAGGGATAAGAGAAATTACAATCACTAGTCCCTGATTCTGCACAAATTTTAGATGAGTCTCTCCCTCTAGAATATAAGAAAGAACTTAAAAATGAGGTTGAATGAAATAAGAGACAAAGGGATAAAAAAGATTCTGATTCAGAGGATAAGGAGTCAGACAATGAGGATGAAGATAGCCTTCTGCAGGGAGTTCAAAAGCTTTTTGCAGACTTGCCATTTACAACAAGGGCAACTGTTCCTAAATGGCCAACAGAGGCACCTAAAATGATACCTAAAAGAGACACCTCTGTTTCCATATGTGTCCTTTACAGTTGGCTAGACAGGCTGGAGAAGATATATCTAATTTTAAAGGGGCATTTCCAGTCCTTGAAAGACCAGACCCTAATAATCCAGGACAGATTTTTAGACATTATGAGCTTATTCCTTTTAAAACTTTGACTGGGCTCAAAAATGCAACATCCACAATGGAATATTACTCAGCTGTAAGAAAAGATGAAATATTACCATTTGCGACAAAATGGATGGACCTGGAGATCATCATGCTAAGTGAAATAAGCCAGACAGAAAAAACAAAGAACTGCATGATTTCACTCATACGTGGAATATAAAACTGAAAGCAAAGAAAGAAAGAAATGAACAAACAAATAACCCATGGACACAATCAATAGTTTAATGTTTATTTGGGGACGAGTGGGTTAGGGAGGGGAAAAAGGGGAGGGGGTGGGAGAGGAGGGGGGAGCTAAATATAAGGTGATGGAAAGAGAAGTCACATTGGGTGGTGAACTTATTATACAGCAAGTTGACAATGCACTGTAGAATTGTATGCCTGAGACCTATGTAATCCTTGCTAACAGATGTCACCCCAATAAGTCTAACAATAAAAATGAATTAAAAAAATGCAACATCAATGTATGGCCCCTCTTCTCCTTTTGTATTGAGTTTGGTGGAGTCTTTACAAGACACTCCCTTTACTCCACATGATTGGAATATTATTGCCAGAGCCTGCCTCAATGGAGGAGATTATCTGCTAAGGAAAACAGGATTTCAGGAGCTGTGAGGCTCAGGTTTAGCATAATCATGATGCAGGAGTGCCCATTACTTCAGAACAATTGTTGGGCACTGGGCTATACACTACTATACAGATTCAAACATAATATATTCCACAAACATATCAACAAATAGCATCATCCAGAGCAAGGCCTTGGCGAGAATTGCCCACAAAAGGAGAAAAGCAATTTGACTTAACTAATACTCGTCAGGGACCAGATGAGCCTTTTTCAGATTTTGTCTCACGTTTGCTCACTGGAGTAGGACGAATTGTTGCTGACCCTGATGCAGGTCAAATAACTGCTAAACAATTGGCTTTTGAAAATGCTAATAAAGCCTTCTGGCAAGCCTTGCTACCATATCGTAAGAAGGCTTCTCTTAATGATATGATTCACATTTGTTCGGATATTGGGTCAGCACATATCCAGGGTCTTGCTTTTGCTGTTGCTTTAAAGGAGGTGTTTCATGACACAGAGAAAAGGGATGAAAGATGATTTAATTGTGGACGAAAAGGCCACTTTGCTAAAAACTGTAGACAAAAAGGAGATTCAGGAGGACAAAGAAAATTTAAAAACTATGCCTCCTGGATTATGCCCACATTGTCACCAGGGTAGACACTGGGCTAATGAATGTAAGTCTCTATCTCATATTAATGGGCAATCATTACAGCCAAAGGGAAACTTAATCAGGGTCCAGCCCCAGCCCCGTCAAACAATGAGGGCAACTTTTCCTTCAACTCAAAGAGAAAGTCAGCCACAGACCTTTTCAGAGCCACTCCAGGGAATGCAGGATTGTACCTCTGTCACACCTCCAAATTCATACTAATGTCAGAAATTGGTCCTCAAGCCATTCCTACAGAAGTTTTTGTACTACTTCCCTCAGGTACAGTGGGTTTAATTTTGGGAAAAAATAATATGACCATAAAAAGAGTACAAGTCCATCCAGAAATTATAAATGCTGATTATATGGGAGAAATTAAAGTTACGGTACAGACTACCCAGACTATTTTACAAGTTCTATCCTCATATCACATTGCACAGCTTATATTACTCCCTGATGTTCAATAGGGCAAAGTGTTACCTACTTCCCCTCTAGGGACAAAGGAGTTTAAATCTTCAGACCAAGTTTATTGGTCTCATGTAATTGGCAGAGAAAGGCCTGAATTAAAAATAAATATAAATGGCAAATTTTGGGGGGGCTTTTAGATACTGGCACAGATATATCAGTCATCGCATATAGACACTGGCCTCAGGCTTTGCCTCTTAATCAATCTCACACAGAGTTGCAGGGAGTAGAAGTGACAGCTCCCTTGCAGATTGCTCAGCTTTTAACATGGGAAGATGAGGACAGACAAACAAGAACCTTTACTCCATATGTACTGCCTGGCTTCCCTGTCAATCTATGGGGCCAAGATATATTGCCACAAATGGGAGTCATCTTTCAAAGCCCTAATAATATCATTACTCATCAAATGTTTCAACAAGGATTTAATCCCAATAAAGGGTTAGGAAAAAAATAAACAGGAAAGGACCACACACATTGTTCCTATGCCAAAATTAGATACAAAAGGCTTAGGATATTAAAAAAAATTTTAACAGGGGCCTTGGTCAATTCTCCCAACCAAAGACAAGCCTCCAAGATCATTTAGTTTTCTGATGACCCTGTCTGGGTAGATCAATGGCCCCTAACTAGGGAGGAATTACAGGCTGCAAAGCAACTAGTTAATGAACAACTACAAAAGGGTCATATTGAGCCCACCAATAGTCCATGGAATACTCCTATTTTTGTCATTAAGAAAAAATCAGAAAAATGGTGGTTATTACAAGATCTTAGAGCCATTAATAAAACTATGGAAATTATGGGGCCTCTACAACCAGGTCTCCCTTCTCCTTCAGCTATAACTTTAAATCATCATTTAATAATAATATATTTAAAAGACTACTTTTTTACTATTCCCTTACATCCTGCTGACTGTAAACATTTTGCTTTTAGTGTTCCTTCTTTAAATAAAAAGGAGCCTATGAAAAGATATTGCTGGAAAGTTTTGCCACAGGGCATGGCTAATAGCCCTACATTATGTCAGGAATTTGTGTCACAGGCCATGCAGCCTGTCCAAACAAAATATCCTAAAGCTTACTGCATTCATTATATGGATGACATTCTTATCAGTCATGCTAATGTTGAGACTTTATATCAAATGTTCTCTGATCTTAAAATTGCTTTAATGATTGCAGGCCTTTGCATTGCACCTGAAAAAATATATAAAACAGCTCAATTTCAATATCTTGGTCATATAATTGAGGGTAAACAAATTATTCCACAAAAGGTGACCATATGAAAAGATCAACTCAATACTCTAAATGATTTTCAAAAACTATTAGGAGATATTGATTGGTTGTGACCTACATTAAAATTGACTACTGCAGAACTTAGTCCTCTATTTGAAATATTACAAGGAGATTCAGATCCTGCTTTCCCTCGTACATTAACTGCCCATGCAAGGGAGTCACTACAATGGGTTGAACAAGCCATTAACATGCCTCAGCTCACTCGAGTGGATCCTAACAACTTAGTTTACTTAATCATTTTTGACACTCCTCATACTCCTACAGCTGCCTTATGCCAAGCACAGGGAGTTAAAAATGAATTCATGTGGCTCATTCACCTGTCAAGTTCATTACATCCTTTTATGATCTTGTTGCCTACTTAATCATTAAAGGACAATGGCGAGATCGTGAACTTCTAGGATCTGAACCATCTGTCATTATTGCTCTATAGTTGTGGCAGTCAGCTGATTGCTGGCAAGTTGCTTTAGCTAACTTTCCTGGTCAGATTTCAGTGCATTATCCATCTAATAAATTTATTCAATTCACTAATAGACATGGTTTTATTTTTCCAAAAGTTATTGTGGCTGCCCCCATTTCAGGACCCCACACTGTATTTACTGATGGCTCTAATTCGGGGTATGCTGGATATTATTTACAAACTGGTAATAGAGTTCAAAATACTTGTTATAATTCTGCTCAAAGAGCTGAACTTTGGGCTATTCTCATGGTCTTTACTGACTATCCCATTCAAGATCTTAATATTTACAGTGATAGTAATTATGTTGTTCATGTTGTAAAATTAATTGAGACTGCAACTTTAGGTCATACTAATAATAAAGAATTGTTTCAGCTTTTTTTCCAATTACAACAGCTTATCAGAGCTCATGTACAACCTTGTTTCATTGCTTATTTGCGAGTACATAACAATCTGCCTGGTGCTCTAACTAAAGGAAATGCTTCTGCTGATTTGCTTGTATCAACTGCTCTTTCTTTAAATCCTTGGGATGAGGCTTGTCAAGCACATGCCCGTCATCACCAAAATGAAGCTTCCTTTCATAAGGAATTCAAAATCACAAGGGAACATGCATGGAAAATTGTAAAATCTTGCCCCCATGCCTCATACATATTCCTGTTTTGCCTACAGGAATCAATCCTCAGGGCCTTAAACCTAATCAAATTTGGCAAATGGATGTAACTCACATTCCTGAATTTGGATGGTCTAAATATGTTCATGTTAATGTTGATACTTATTCTCATTCCTTTTTTGCATCAACGCAAACAAGAAAAAGTGCTAACATGTAATTAATCATTGTATTGCTGCTTTTGCAGTTATGGGCAAAATTCAACAAATTAAAACAGACAATGACTCGGCTTATATTTCTCAGAGTTTTCAACAATTTGCTCTTCAAATGGGCATTCAGCTTAAGACTGGCATTCCTTAGAATCCACAAGGACAAGCTATTGTTGAAAAAGCTCATAAAACATTAAAAATCCAATTACAAAAAATAAAAGGTGGATGATAAGATATTTTCCTACCACTCAAAATTATGTTAATCATTCTCTTTTAATTTTAAATTTTTGGGACTGTGATGAACAGGAAGTGTCCCCTGCAGATAAACATTTTCTAAAGACACCTACTTTGCAGAGTGGCAAAGTAATATGGAAAGATTTGGCTACCAGACAGTTGTGTGGGCCAGATCCTGTACTAATGTGGGGAAGAGGATTTGTTTGTGTTTTTCCAGAAGGAGATTTACAGTCTACGTGGGTTCCTGAATGGATTGTAAAACATAATGAATCCCGAGGACCTCATTCCTCCCCTGTGGAAGATGAGACTCACGGAGACAATGACCATTCCAAAAGGTGAGCCACTGAAACCGACCATGACAATCCTGGAGAGTAACTCCTTCAAAAGGGCAGTGACCACTAAAAAGAGCCAACTAAAGAAGTTGGCCCAGGAGGGCTTTGCTCTTCTACAAAATAGAGGGATGAGTGTTTCCCCTGAGACTCTGTTCTTGGCCATGCTTACTATTGTGAGCACCCAGGTAATGAGTACAGGGAGACACTTATTGGACATATGTGTCTAAACTTCTGGTTGCTCAGATAGCAAGCTGGGAAGGTGGATCAGTCCCTCTTTTTACAAATGACACCTCCCTTATGGGAGGACATCCTGATGGGCATATCATGACTGATTGGAAAAACTTTAGTTATGCTGGCTTAAGCTCTCAGAGACCTCTATGCTTAAATCTACAAGCCAGCTGGAGACACTGAGTCGCAATGGCCAACATGCATTGATGTTTCGCTTGCACAAAAGACTAGTGTTCCCAAAATTGGGGAAAAATAACAATATATTTTTATGGGTTTAACAGTTCAGTATAGAGTACCCCCACTAATACCTTTGCTCAACCACCATATCCTCCGTGTCATCCTCAATATGTTCAAAAAATTGGTTGGCAAATGTGAACTCATCATATTCCCATGATTCATTGGCTAGGAGATAGATATATTATATTTGACTGGTCCAGTAATAAAATTGAAAACTGGAGAAGAGAACCTACTATTGCAAGGCCTTGGACTACCCCCTTATTAGTTACACAGACTGGTGCCTCACAATTAGTCCTTTGACTCCTAGCAGTAGCCACAGAAAAAATTAATGTAACCAAAAATGGCTCTACAAATCAATTTGGCTTAAGGGCCTGTGTACAGTATCTTTATATGCTTCTCCATGGACCAGTAAAAATAATTCATAAAAATTCTTACTATAATGTGAGCTGCTTAAACTGTAATCTTACTAACTGTGTTACTTCTATTCAATAAAATAATCAAATTATAGTATTGTATCAGCCTTCTTTTGTAATGCTCCCTGCTAACATTACAGGACCTTGGTATCATGATCAGAGTCTTCAAGTGCTTCAAAATATTCATAGTCAGTTGACTCGCCCTCGTCGAGTTATAGGTTTGATTATTTTTGGAATAATTTCTTTAATCACGCTTATATCAACTTTGACAACTTCTGCTCTTACCTTATCTCAAAGTATTCAAGATGCTCATTATGTTAATCAACTTGCACATAATACTTCATTGGCTTTAAGCAGCCAAAAAAATATTGATAAAAAATTAGAAGTAAAAATAAATGTCCTAGAAGCAGCTGTCATTGGGATGGGTAATGAATTAAAAAGTCTTAAATTTTGTCAAAAACTTTTATGCATGCAAATTATAAGGCAATTTGTGTAATTTCTATGAGCTATAATAAATCTAGATGGTGTTAGGATAAAGTTCAAAAGCATTTGTTAGGAGTTTGGACTCATATAACATTAGTCTCAATTTACAAGAATTACACGCTGAAATCCTGGCTATTCAAAAGAGTCATCTAGATGTCCTTGATCCTGCTCAAGTAGCTCAAGATAGTCTAACAAAACTTAAAGTGTTCAATCCATTAAATGTTTTAAAACATTCTGTGTGGTACTTGTTAGCTATCGTATGCTTGATTGGTATTTTGTTTGTTCTCTTCTTGGTCAGCTGCTGAGTCCTCCAGTCCCGAGTCCAAGACCTCCAATTAATAACACATCACCTCATCTTAAATAAAATATAAAAAGGGGGAATAATTTACCTCACATCACCCTGTATGGACCCAGAGGATGGCTGGTTAGTCAATGATGGGTAAGATTCCTCAAGGGAGAAACAACCTAAGACAGGCACAGTCGCATAGGGGCCAACAGAAGAGAGCTTGGGCTCTACTGAGGTGAGGAACAGCTCCTCAGACTCTCTGAGGTTAATCCTTTGCCCCCTGGATGACTTGTTTCCCACTACAGCTTAGCTTGAGATCTGATAAATTGAGATCAACCATTCTCTCCAATTGAACACACATCATCTCATCTTAAAAAATATTTAAAAAAGGGAGATATAGGGCGTGCACGAGCCAGAAGCCAGGTCCTTTGAGAAAACAGGTTTTAGCAGGGCTACCTGTGTGGTTGGAATCCACAGTTCAAGGGTTTTGCAAGGCAGTCCAGAGCTGGGTGCACAAGGATAATACTCGAGATATGGTTTCTGGCTTGGGGGGTAAAAATTATGACATTGTGAGCAAAGCTGTTTGGTCTCTGAAAATGACTCGAGACATGACTTGTGGCTTGCCTGCTTTTAAGAGAATAATAGTACAAACAGTAATGCCTTAGGAACATGTACCAAAATATTGATCAAGTGCAGTTATCCGGAACTTTAAAGGATTAGAAAAAAACAATGCATATTTCCTAATTGAGGGGTACTTTCCAGTTTCACTTTACTGATTTACCCCTATGATCTCACTTGTTGTGCCCACCCTATAAAATAAACTCGCTGTAGCCATTCAGGGTCTCTGTGTTTCCATCAGAGCACAGAGAACCACCTGGTCCCAGTTTTTCTGTCTATGTCTGTGTCTGTGTGTTTATTTCTTTATTCCCCATTGCCTCCCCTCCAGCTCACCTGTCCACCTGCGCAGGTTTCAGCAATCCACCCTTTCAGACACGGAGATCCGGCGGGTGATGGGCATCAGCAACTCTCTGCTTAGGCTGAAATTGAGGCTGGTGATTCAGGAGATTGGGTCCCTAATCAGCCTGTCAGCCCCTCTCACTTCCAGAAAGGTTCATTCCCCAGAGCTCCTTCTGCAAGAAGGAAAATATCTTGAAGGAAGCATTGCCTGTTTATCGTGTTTGTCCAGTTTCTTATAAACACATCCAGCAATCCAAATAAAGATTGTGGCATTCAAAAGACTACAACTTTTAATTTGTGACAGTTGGGAGAGTAAAATATACTTTATTGAATAATTTTATAACAACGCAGCTATCCTGGCAGTGTAATAAAAGTCATTTTACCTGCAATTGTGACCTCTTCCATGGCATTTCCCATTAACTGATTGTACTTTTTTACTGAAAACAGACACTGATCTGTGGTGACATGAAACACAAATGGATTAGCAAGGAGTGGCTGCCTAGCCTGGGACTGCCGCAGTACCACAGGTACTTCATGGAGAGTGTGGTGGACACGTGGATGCTGGACCACTTGACAAAGAAAGACCTCTGAAGGCAGCTGGAGATGGTTGATCGTTTTCATCGGTAAATCACTGCAAAAACTTCTTACTTGTTGGCTAGGAGACCTTTGACTGTTGTCACCACTAATCTTTTGTTTGTTTGGGTAAATAGAGTTTCCAGTGTGTAGTCATGTGCCAGCAGAGATTAAATTACGATAAAAATGAACTGGATAGAAAAAGAGAAGAAAGCTGGAATGAAATAAAATGATATTACATGGTGTTTAATTGATTCAGCGTATTTCTCCTTTGCAAAACATTGGCATTTTGGGGATTTCCTATTTTTAAAACAATGAAGTAAGGCTTTAAGAAATAAAGATAAGTCTCACATCTTTACAGAAGAGGAAGGTGACATCGGTGCCTCTGAGATCTTCCTGTGTAGCCAGAACTTGTGCCTCTTTTCTCATGCTTCCATCCATCTGCAGGTTGAATGTCTGAATGCCAGCATTTCCCTGCAGTGTCAGAGGTTTCCTGTTGTTGGGACAGGCACTCTTCCACTGAGAAATGCTGCCTCGCAAGGTCAGAGATGGCCAAGACCCTGCTGTTGGCTCACTCGGTTCGTGTGAAGGATACAGCTCTAACTGTTCATTCAGGGCTTTCAGAAGCAATGGTGGGGATAGGGTGCTTCTGCTCCCAGGACTGACATGCCAGCTGGGATTTGAACATGGAGCAAGAGGAAGGCAAAGACCTTTCAGTTAGAAAACAGAGGGCGGTATGAGAGAACGTGGGGTGTTCAGCCCAAGACAAGTCTGCTAGTCTCCACCGGGGAGCCTTCTGCCCAGTGCGCCTCTGTGTGACCAAGTACAACAGTTTGCTCCTAAGTGAGATGTTCTCGTTGGAGCTCAAAGTAAAAATCTCTTAGAATTCTCAGAAAATAAATAAATTAGTAACAATAGTGGTAAGATACCACTAATTATCGTGATAATAAAATAAGACTTTTTGAACAACTCCAAGAACTTTAATAGGCTTATTTGTTTTCATTCTGACCACAGGCCTAGAAGTGCTACTTTCATCCTCAGTTCTTACTAAGAAGGAAACTAAAGATGAAACTATGGTTGGGAAGTTGGGAGTTCCCTGATGGTGTAGTGGCTTAGGGCTTCGGCGCTGGTGCTGTCAGCGCTGCGGCCTGGGTTCGATTCCCGGTCAGGGAGCTACCCACATACCAAAAAGCAAAAAAAAAAAAAAATGATGAAACTATGGTTGGGAAGTTGGCTCATTCAAAGGATATAATCTAACCATGGTTGAGTGTATGTGAATTTGAGAAAAACTGTAAGCCACTGTTCAGTCTGTGTGTGTGTGTGTGTGTGTGTGTGTGTGTGTGTGTACTTTTATCCAGAAATGGGCATTGGAAGTGAAATTTGTAAATCATATGTTTTTGGTATCCATTTTAAACCTTATTACAGTTGGCAAATCTGTCTTTGAAAGAAATTGTTGATCTGTTTGTATTTTAGAAAGTGGCTATTTTTATTTTTCCACCAGAGCAAATTTAATAATTTATTGATTTCCATAATATTAATATAAGCTCCTCTGCCAAAGTCTCTGGGCTGCAGGAGAATATCTTTAATTTTCTCTTTTTGAAATGAGACAACAAAAGAGGTTTCAGGATTATAAGCGAGAGCTTTGTTGAATTGAACAAGGTGTCTCCAGCCCCTGTGATGGGAACAAACTGTTGCAAGTATTCTCAAGTCTCTGAAGGACGAGTGGGCATCTGGCAAGCACTCAGACTCTTACCTATGCTAGAGATATAGGTTTTGAACCCTATATCTCTAGACACTAAGTGTATATAATAATGCCACCTCTTGGGGGTTCACTGAAGAATTACAATGAAAGGTTTCCTGAGGCTGGAGGAGGGCCAAGGCATCGACATCTAAATACAACAGTGGCAATTTGTTGACTTAGTCATGTGTCCCAGCTCTGGTGGAGATTTTCTGTCAGGAACTAAAGACCAAGATCTGTGTACAAACCCTTCTCCAGTGTTACAGAGTATGCGTGATGAAGACTGTTTTCTGAAGCCACTTTACTTTTCTCCAGTGTTACAGAGTATGCGTGATGAAGACTGTTTTCTGAAGCCACTTTATCATGGTTTTTATTCACCTGCAGACATGCTCATTTGCAGCAATGATCACGTGATTCACTGGATTCTGTCCATTGTTCTGAAAGAATATGCAGACAACCTCCTGGACAGCAGCATGCATGGTGCTCTCATACCTTTGGATGAAACCTTGAATGTCCATGCCCTGTCACTGAAGTTACAGATCCCCACACAGAATACAGAGGTAACACCGAGCCAGCCGTGCCTTAACTCAGTCTGTGTGCAGTTGGTTCCCTTATGCAGACACTGAGCTGGAATCTGAGTGGAGACAGAACCTAACAAACCCGAGGCCCCTGGTCATCCCTTTACATACCTCATTCATAATATAATGGTTCAAATCAACAGTGTTCAATTCATCATAATTTTTGCCTATCCTTTTTCCATTTTGTATTTCAATAAAGAAAATAAGGGGAAACTCCATTTGAGTCCATGTACTCATAAAAGTAACATATTTAGCTCTTAGAAAGAGAAATAAATAGCTTTAGGTATGCTGGGTGGGGGAGGTTTTGTTCATTATGTTTCTGTGGGTAATTACCCTGTGTCATTCTTTGTGAGTGAGGCTCAGCTGAGAATCAGGTAATGTTCTGTGCTTCTGCAAAAGAGGGCTTGTCTGTTTCCAAATCTCTGACCTCCTGCCTGCACCAAGCCACATTCTGAGTATGTATTCCAAAAGACTAGGGACCCCTCTTGCCAGAAGTGTGTCTTTAAAATTCTGATTTAGAATCACAGTCACGGTTCCAGGGGCTTATTGCCTTTTAAATAGGTTTTTCGAAGTCTTGGTTTAAAGAACAGTTGTGATAACCGAGATCCTTCAGATTACATGGATGAAAATTTCAGAGTGTTGTTTTGTTCTGATTTCAGGTTTGTGCTGTCCTGGAAAGAGAGTTTAACAACATTTTTGCCATGGGGACTGAAAGGTGCTTCTATGAAGTAAGATTTCAGCCTAATGATTTTTAAATTTTCATCAAATGTAAATTATTTTACATTACTTGTATGAGGCTTTGTGTCAGGTTATTTCTTTGACATGTGGTGATAATTTTACTGTACAAATCAAGCATTGCTCTTAAACTTTTCTTAACAATGAGCTATTAAGAAAGTCATATTTTCTGTAAGATAGATCTAGTTTGATTTTGTTTTGAAAGTTTTGCTATTTAACATTTTAAACCCCTCAAAAATAATTTTTACATCATAAAACACTGGTTGAAGCCTAGGAATGGAGTCTGTCTGTAAGTTGTGTTTCAGGGACAGCTGGGGGTCTTACCCTATTCAGAGCCCTGTGTTTGGGAAAATGCTTCAGATATATTGGGTTGTCCAAAAAGTCATTCCATTTTTTTGTGAGTAAAGAAAAGGTAATTTTTAAAAATGCAAAGAAATTTTTATTCAACAATGTATTGTCCATTTTGCTGAATTATCTTTTGACATCTTTAAGGAAACTTCATGTTTCCAAACTCAAAAACTTCTATGTTCTTGGGAAAACAAAACAAAAGAAACTGTTCCGAGAAAAATTTGATACCCTCATCGATGATAAAAATTTTACAATTCAAGGCATTTTGCAAAGAATGAAGCAAATAATAGTCTAATCATGCTATTTGATGGCATTTGTTACCACATCCACCATGTCTGGTGAATATGGTGGGTGTGGTAATGAATGCCATCAAAGTCCCAACAGCTTTTGATGAAAGAACAAACTTGTACATGGTCTAGGGTTATCATGGTAGATTCAACCATTCTGAATACTTCTGTGTGATGGCATCACCTAATTTATCCAATTGGTGACAGAACACATTTGAAATAATTATTTGGTTTCTGGGAGACAGCTGAAAATACACAAATACCTTTGAAATCTCACCAAATTGACAGGATAATCTTTCTTTGATGAATATCTTCTTTGGAAGTGCTTTGAGCAGATTCCTCACATTTGTTTCATGATATTTTCATTCTATGTTATTGTAAATAATTCATTTTTCAACATCTGTTATTATACGTTACAGAAATGGATTGATTTCTTCACATTTCCAGAGTGAATTGCAGATGTTAATGGGTATAGTGAGGTGAATTTTTTTGAGTTCATGTGGTATCCAAATACCAAGCTTACTAATGTATCTCAGTTATTTTCCTTGGTTTTCAGTGCTTGACTTTGATATGTGAAGATTCTCAGCATTCTCTTCTGTCCTCAAATACTGATCCATATCTAAACAATGACTTTATTTTCTCATCATCAACTTTGATTGTCCTTCCTGAGCCTGGTGCATCATTGACATCAAAATCTCTAAAAAAAAAATTTTAAAAATTACTTATGACACTGCCATAGTTTTAAAACGTCTTCACAATACGTCTCACTTAACATTTCATGAGCTTGTACCATGTTTTGGATTTTAGGCTTTTTTTAGAAATAGTAAAGCAAGTTATGATGAAAATGTTCATTTTTATTTCCTATTTTGAAATTGACTCCAAGCAAACAATTGTTAACAAAATCATACACTTCCTTTTTCTAAAACAAGCTTTAACTGTCAGCTATCAAGTAACATAATGAATTTACAGGTTAGAATGAAGTTAGTTAACTATAAATACACCTACACCCAGCTATGAGCACAAAATGCAATGACTTCAGGCCAACTTAATACATTGAAAAACACAAAGTGGGCATTTCTTCTTATAGAAACCATGACTCATTTATTCCCATGCTGTCATTTTCTCTTCTCTCCATTGAATCTTAAGAAAAGTTAAGTTTGACAGGAATGGAAGGATATCCTAAAGAAGCACTTTCTGGCTTTATCCAGTATAAGAGAAATATTCACATCCTGAAAACAATCTTTAATATCTATAAACAATATATTACATAGCAGGAAGGCGATTTTTGTAAGATAAAAAGTGAAATTGCTGATGGCAGGGACATACACCCATGTGGCCCAGGACAATATTAAGTTTTGCCCAGTTACATTTCCTATGTAGGTGTTCCCATGCCTCCTGTCACTCTCAGAATTTCCTAGTTTGGTCAGTAAATCACAGAGTTATCCAGAACAGGGCTATAGACATG
>PVJL010017994.1:0-17111 GCA_004026885.1 Lyroderma lyra
CGGGCTCCCGCCTCCCGTCCCGTGCTCCTCCAGCAGGTCGCGCGTGGCCCTGACCCTCCGTCCCCCTGCAGCTCTCTAGAAATCCCTGCGGCTGCTTGCTGGCCCTGCTGCTCTCAGGGTGGCATTCCTCAGAGCCCTGGGGCCTGTGGCGCCTCAACTGACGCATCCCATCTCCCCGGAGGCACCGACAGAACTTGACTCAGACCTTTACAACCTTCATTAAGGACACACCTGAGATGGGAGTTAGCGAGCAGAAGTGTCACTGATGGGCTGTCATCAAGTGGAGGGAGACAGTGACGGGGACAGTGTGAATGGTTGTAAGGCTGCTTCTGGGGCAGAACCGACAACACGCGTGGGCACCATGCCTCGCAGGGTGAGTTTGTGCTCCCGGCTGCCAGCGGTGAAGCTGGGCGCGGCCACCGGACCCCGCGGGCCTGTGTGCGTGCCCATGTGCTGGGCAAGGGGACTCACGGTCCGGGGGCTTGTCGGGGCGCCCACTGCAGGCTGGGTATTTCTCAGACGGCACAGAGCACCTTCCCTTGAACTCCTGCTTTGATGGGCCATTCATTCCTACATTTGCAGGAAGCGTTTCTTAGCATTCCAGCCCGAAGTCAGACCCGCTCTCCCCGCAGTGCAGCGGCTGTCGGAGTTTAAAAGGTCTGCGTGAGGACCCCCACCCTTGCTGACTGCAGTGAGCATCCCGGGCTTGTCTCAGGTTCTGGTAGCACAGTCGACTCCAGACTGAACAGAGAAGGAGGAGTCTTCCCCCCACACGCGGCACCTCCTGCCCCCACAGGGACTGCCCACCCCTGCGGGCTCTGCCCGGACCAGAGCGAAGGCCAGCTCTGCCCCTGGGGTCAGCACCTGCCCCCAGGCACCAGGCTGGCCCGGCCCAACAGTCCCAGGTTCGAGTCTCCAGGACCTCGCTTCCCCCGAAATCTAGCAACCCCCTTCCAGGCGGAGCAGTGGGGCCGAAGGCCACCCACCCAGGCATGAGAGAAGTTGCCGGTGAGCGTGACACAGGGCTGTACAAGCGACCCGCCTCCCTAGTTAGCGTGTGCTGGGGGCATTTGAGAGGTGCAGACACCAGTTGGACACGAGGGTTCAGCCCATGGGGGTTTGGCTGGTCAGGAGGGAGACAAGGCGTCCAGTAAGTGAAGAGGTGCCCCCCCCCACTCTCCTTGCTTCTGCATTTGTGCCAACCCCTCCTAACCATCCCAGACACCGTCCAGGGGAGTGGGCAGAAGTCCTGAGTGTCACGGGAGGGGTACCCCAGTCCGGCGAGTGCACGCTCTGTTCGGCTGGACATAGTCAGCTGCAGGCCGCGGGGACTTGGTCATTCACGGCTGTTTGCCCAGAGCTCTGCCTGGCACATGGGGATGTCCCGTGAAGATGTGCCAGCGGTGCATGATCCTGGTTGATGTGCCGGTGCCTCTGCATCTGCTTGGCTGGGGATAGATCAGTGGTTCTAACAGAGCTGCGTGCTCACTTCCGGAAGGACAAGGCCAGAACGTGGTGCCCTACCCAGCAGGGTGTGGTCATGTGCTCTATCTAGCGCCCCGTGGGCCGGGGTCTTTCTGAAACAGGCTGCTTGGAGCCTCGGCCTCGCTCCCCGCCAAGGCCCTTCTTGCAAGGCCCTCCTTGGGGCTGCAGGCCCCTCACTTAGCCCGGCTAATGTCTGGGACTTGCTTTCCACCAGCCACGGAAGGAATAGTTCTTGACCTCATTTGCTATGAAATGAATGGGAGTGTCCCCCCAGATCCATATGTTGAGGCCCTAACCCCCAATGTGGCTGTATGTGGAGGTGGGGCCTTTCGGGAGGTGACTGAGGTGACATGAGGTCACAGGGCGGGGCCCTAATCCAGTCAGATGGGTATCCCTACTGGAGGAGGAGGAGCCAGCCCAGCTCTGTCTCCACTGGGACACACCCCGGAGAGGTCGTGCGGGGACACAGCAGGAAGCAGCTTCTACAGCCCAGGGAAGAGGCTTCACCAGAAAGCAAGCCAGCCACAGCCTTGGCCTTCCGGCCCCAGGACTGTGGGAAATAAGCGTCTATTGCTCAGGTCACCCACCCGTGGCATTTGTTGGGGCAGCCCGAGCAGACCAACAGACTTGTGCCCCGCAGCCCGGGCCGCACTCTGCCCCACGCCCCGTTTGTGGACGCCCCGTCCCGCCTGGCACTGCAACCAGGCTCTGCGGGGTGGTCTGGTTCACCCTGGGGAGAGGTGGGCATTGCTGTTCCCAGACGGGACGGGCATGCCTCAGTCCCCATCCAGTCCCGGGAGCCATGCTTCCCTGGGCTTCCCTGGGCTTCCCTGGGCTTGGGAGGCGCACAGGTGCTCACGGACCTGAAAGGAACGCACTGGCGTCGTCGTGGAGCTGAGCAGTCTTCATCCGAACCAACTTCACTTCTCAGCAGAGGGTCCGTTATCCTTCTGTGCAAGTGAGCAGCCCACTCAGGATGGCAGATCCCTGCTGCCTGTCCTGAGCTGGGTCCTCTCACTGGTCTAAACCTCAATGTCCTCTTCTGCAAAAGGGGACAGTGACTCCTTCGGGAAGACACATTGACAGGACTCAGGACCGTCGGCACTTACGGCAATGGGCACTCTATTGCAGCAGGGGCTCTGGAGGGGCACCACGTGGTACACTCCGGAAGAGACCACGGCGTGCACGGGGCCAGCCTGCCCTGCAGTCTCTCTCACCTGCAGTTGCCGGCCCTTCTATGGGGCAGAGGGTAAAATGTGTCGGCATTCGTGTCTGCAGCCCTTCATGCTTTCCCGCAGGTGGAAATAATAACAGCAGGCATGTCATGAATAATAACAATAAAAAGCAGCTAATAAGTAGCGACTCACCATTGTGGCGAAGACTGTTGTGGTCGTCGCTGAAGGTAGAGACGGGTTGGAATTCACCTGTGCGGTGCTTCCTAGCTCTGCAATCTTGGGCAAGTTGCTCAGCCTCTGGGAGCCCCCGTTTCTGCAGGTTCCTACGTATCTAGCAGGTTCCTGCAGGGAGTGGACGAGGTCATGCACCTGCAGCCTCCTAACAGGGTAGTGCCCTAGCCAGTGCCCGTCCAGGCTGCCAAGGTCACCCACTGCTCAGAGCTGCATGGGCTCATCTCCGCTCAGGAACTGGAATCCTGCCTTGTAAATTTTCTAAAGCCTTTGCAAAATGAGGAAGCCAATCAAGTGCGTTTTAGCTACAAGGAGAGGTCAATTTCACAACCTTGAAGGGTTTAAGAAACAATTGGCTGATTCACTGTGTTTGCAGAATACACAGACGTTTTGTGTTTTTATGCTAAAGATTTTATCATGTAGTTAGAGAAAGCAAGTTCGTAGTCACTTTGGGTCTGTCCCAGATCGTCCCTTTGTCTTCCCCTGTGAGATTCCCTCCCTTAGGGGGAGTTGCTGTGTGCAGGCAACATTTCAGACATGTTTTTCACTTAGAGTTTGACTTGAGGATATTTATGGCCGGGGCTCAGGTTTCAGCTGCTGGGAGGCGTGGGGTCCAGCCAATCGGAAGGCGGATCTACGCAGGTCATTGGCATCTCCCCTCCCGGCTTCCAGCAGAGCCCTGGGATGGTGCAGTGCGTCTTTGGGGGGATGTCACAGCTTTGGGTGAGGTTTTTCTTTCACTCCCTAGCTGCTGGCGCAGCCTTGGCAATAGCTGTTTCACAGGGCCATGTGGAGCTCAGGTGGCTGCTGCGGAAGTCTGTAAAGCCTTACCCACCCGGGACTGCACCTGAGGGACACGAGCAATGACAGTGGCCCCTCTGTGCCGTCGTGTTGCTTTGCTTATTAATACACTGATTTATGGCCTGCTGTTTCTCTTTGGCTCCGCGTGGCATTAGTACCTACACGAAGGCAAACGTGTGAGAATGCTTTTAAAGCAAAATCCATTTTTGCAAAGGTAATGCTGTTCTAAAATTAGGGAAAGTACAACTCAGGCAAAAAGCAGCCCTAATCTCCAACGACCGACCTCTTCTTCCCGGCTTTTCTGGGGACCAGAGTTGTTCTCAGTGTGCTATCAGATATTGGTCCCATTACCTAAAAATAGTTTTAACACAGGAAGTCTTGTATTTTATGTTTCGCAATGCTATCGAGGAGCTTCTGCCCTTCCAGATACTGGCGGGCGCAGGACTGCAGGTGAAGGTTTAAAATGGATCCTCTATAAGGATTCACCCCAAAACCCTGAGAAAAGGCCGGGGAGTGTGGGCCCGTGCTACCCGGGATGCCGTGGAGTTGTGTGCACAGCCACGGACACGGCAGGACTCAGAGGGGTTCTAGCTGGGAGTCATAGAGACACGGAGACTTTTCGATGGCGTGTTTATGTTTGCATAAATGGAGCTGTTTGCGGGGAAGACGAGGAGAAAACATCAAAGTTCTGATTTGTGCCAGACCCGCCCAGCAGGCAGCTGGACGCCGTCCGCGGGGCTGCCTGGGCTCATTGCTCTGTGTGAGCAGGACAATGCGCTCTTACCTGGAAACACCAGAAGCGGCAATCTGCTGTTCCCCTCCAGGTGTCACTGGATTTCGGAACTGGCCCCGGCCTGCGTGCACGTGCACGCACCTTCAGCCTCTTGGGAAGGACGGGGGATGGGCTGTGCGTGGTTTAATGCCAGCAAAGGCGATGGCAGGCGATCGCCCTTCCGGGGACTTCAGGAGGAGCTGGGCTGGCCGCTGGCCTGCCCGGAAGAAGTCAGCTGGGAGGGAAGTGGGACTTGAAGCTGCTGTGGCACGAGCTCCACCTCTGCCGGCAGCAAAGGGGACAGGCTGCCCCGAGGCCAGATGCACAGCAGCCCACGAGGGGCCAGCAGGCTGGCCTGGGCGGGAGGCCGCGCCTCCGGCCCCGGGGACCCCACAGGGCAGACGCGCCCTGGCCCCTTCCGCGGCTGGCCCCGAGGCCCGGGGAGGGAGGCCTCTGTGCGCGTGTGGTCAGCGCGCGGCGGTCAGGCCCGCGCTTTCTCCCGGCCCTGGAGGCTTCGATGGAAGCCCAGTGGGACGAGGCTGACCCCACGCACCGTTAGAAATGGGAGGGGACGGTTGGTTTTCTGTCCTGTTCAAAACGGGACGTCCGGTCAGCCTAATCCTGGGTTTCCAAGCCACAACTTCTCCCGCCGTTCTTAAATGTGGAGTAAACAGACCCCTATGGAAGAACCAGCGACCGCCCCTTCCCTTCAGGGGACCCCGGACAGGTTACTGCGGCCACTTAGAAAGCAACTCCAAACCGCATCGCAGACGGCCACCCTCATGGGGCCCCATTCTCCCCAACTCAGCGGAGTTCCCTGGGGGCAGGAGCTGCTCAGGGGTTTATAGGCGCCCCCACCCCGCGGTGCCGGTGTGCCGTGTCCGCCTGTGAACAGAAACGCGTCTCGTTAGGGCCGTGGGCCCGAAACACAGCTGCCTGCTTGGGTTTTCTGGCTTCCAGACCATTGATGTCCTAGTCCGCGCAGGTGGACGTGCAGGTATCTGTGTCTTTAGCATCTGGCAGGATTTGGGGATGCTTTGTTAAGACGGGGGGAGTCTGTTAAGCGCCCCCTGAGCACGGCTTCCAAGACTCACACCGAGTTTGTCGTACGAATTTGTACAGAACAAACAGTGACATTAATGAAGGCTCATTACGAGAACCGTGATGAGTGACCTGGACTTACCTGGGCCCCAGTCTTGTCTGTGCCGGGGACGGGCTTGGTTGATTAGCAAAGTCACGTTGTGGCCTCTAGTTTTCTCATCTTCCAGAGAAGGGCGCCCCTCATGCCAGGGGTGACTGCAGCAAAATGCCTGGGTGCACAGAGACACCTGCATTTCGAATGGTCGCGGGCTCTCAGAAGTGTCAGTGTGGGTGGAACTAATGAAGAGTTCGGGTTTGGGTGCCGCCTGTCTGGGTCTCTACGAGGAGTGAGAGCAGACGACTCAGTTCCTCCGCAGTCAGCCGCCCTGCTCCCCAGCAAAACGATGACACCTGGTTGATGAGCGGGGGGGGGGGGGGGGGGGGGGGGGGGTCGTTGGTGAAGGCAGCGGTTCTCAACCTGTAGGTCGCCACCCCTTTGGGGGTCGAACGACCCTTTCGCAGGGGTCACCTACGACCATCGGAAAACACATATCAGGTGTTTACATGACGATTCATAACAGCAGCAACATTACAGCTATGACGTAGCAACGAAAATAACTTTATGGGGGTCACCACACCCTGAGGAGCTGTATTAGAGGTTCACGGCGTGAGGAAGGGTGAGAACCACTGAGTTAAGGGATGGGAATTAAGACAGCAGGTGACAGCCCCCCCATCACGTAGTACATGGTCAGCGTTCAGGCAGTAGTAAGTTGGGGTGACGTGAGGCATCCACATTCGAATTGTGTAGAGATGAGTTCAGGGCACGGGCTCCCGGTGGGTTCTCCTGGGATGGCTGTGCGGTGCGGGGCGGGGGTGGGGGGTGCAGATGGTGGAAGATCGTCTCTAGGAAGCCAGCATGCTCACGGCGGGAGGTTCTCGTCTTCACTCTGTGGACAACCAGAGCTCGTTGTAAGACATCTGACATGTCCCCCTCCTGGCCTTTGGGTGTCTTTCTGCCATCAGGGGCGACGTTGCTTTATCCCCGGAGTTGTGGAAGGTGTTGAGAGCGTCTTATTTGCCTGAAGTTTCCAGGCATGGCGGCTGCGAGAATTTAGGGTGCCACTCGCTTTGCCTAAGATCATGTCGCTGCCTGGAGCCTAGATGTCCCCATGCCCCTGGGAGCCCTCTGCCTGAGCCCTGGGATGTGGCCTCTAGCTCCGGCCTGGCTCGACCCTGCCCAGGAGAAGGGGGAGGAATGAGGACCCGGCGACTCGGTTCTGATGCCGGTAGGCGGGACGGAAAGGGTGGAGAGACCTTCGACGCTGACACTGGAGAAGATCCCAGCAAGTCCATTTAAGACTCACGTATTTGTGCAGGTTGAAAACATGGGGCCCTGCAGAAGGACTAAACAGACACTTCTCCCACGAAGACATACAGTTGGCCAGCAGACATATGAGAAACTGCTCATCCTCATTAGTTATCAGGGAAATGCAAATCAGAACCACAATGAGATCCCACCTCACACCTGTGAGAATGGCTGTTATCAACAAGACAAGGAATCACAAGTGCTGGAGAGGATGTGGAGAGAAAGGAACTCTGGTACCCTGCTGGTGGGAGTGCAAACTGGAACAACCACTGTGGAAGGCAGTGTGGAGGTTCCGCAGAAAACTGGGAATGGAGCTACCATGTGACCCAGCAATCCCCCTTCTGGGGATCTACCCAAAAAACCTGAAAACCTTTATCCGCGAAGACTTATGTACCCCAATGTTCATTGCAGCGCTGTTCTCAGTGGCCAAAACATGGAAACAACCAAAGGTTCCTATGACAGGTGACTGGATAAAGAAGCTGTGGTGCATATACACAATGGAATATTACTCAGCTGTAAGAAAAGATGAAATATTGCCATTTGCGACAACATGGATGGACCTGAAGATCTTCATGCTTAGTGAAATAAGCCAGACAGAAAAAACAAAGAACTGTATGACTTCACTCATATGCAGAATATAAAACTGAAAGCAAAGAAAAAAGAAATGAACAAACAAATAACCCATGGACACAATCAATAGTTTAATGTTTATTTGGGGACGAGGGGGTCAGGGAGGGGAGAAGGGGGAGGGGGTGGGAGAGGAGGGGGGAAGCTAAATATAAGGTGATGGAAAGAGAAGTCACATTAGGTGGTGAACTTATTATACATCAAGTTGACAATGCACTGTAGAATTGTATGCCTGAAACCTATGTCATCCTTGCTAACAGATGTCACCCCAATAAGTCTAACAATAAAAATGAATTAAAAAAAAGAGAAAGAAAACATGGGGCCCTGGAGTACCAGGAAGTGGGACTTCCAAGGTTCGTAAATCGGTGTCACCTCGAGGTGGATCTGACGTCACAGGAATGACAAGATCGCGTTAGTTAGGGGCCACCTTCACATACGTCTCTTCCGGGAGCAACTTGCTAAGAGCATGTCGTCGTTCTGTGTTTCTTTGTGTTTAATATGACGCTAGTCTGTGGTTTCTTGCATGTTTTTATCGAGTCTCTGCTTCTTCTAAGATTATCAAGTTTCTTTACAAAATCCGTTCGCCAGCTAACGATGCGAACGATTCTGTCTTCTAAGGCAACGAAAACGCAAGACCAGAGCGTCTTTGCTGAAGCTCTCAGGAGTTCCCTGTGACCGTCGGGATGGCAGACCCGGCTCCGATTTCCATGGCTCCGCTGCGTTTCTTCCAGAAACTGCAATTAGCCTCCCCCTTCCCCTCCCTGTCTTCGAGTGTCCACTGTGCTGCTCTACAGTCGTTGTATCGGAGGAGTTTGCAGTTAAGCTGATGAACGTTTTCCGTGTTCTCAGCGGCCACACATTCTGTTCGTCCGACCCCTCCGATCGGGGCTCTCGGATAGCGATGATTCTCGGGCCCAGTGGGCGCAGGACAGCCACAGTGTGCAAGGACACCGGTCCAGCATTCGTCCAGAATTCAGACTCAGGATTTGGAACCAGGAGTGTCACAGAACTGGGTTCGGCCCCTTTATTTCACAAAGGTGGAAATTGTGTCCCCCAGAAAGCTTCCACACCCCCAGAAGTGTCCCGTGTCCCAGAGGCCGGTTCTGTAGCTCATCCGTCTAGGTCCTCTGTGGGTGACCACCTGGTGGGCTGGCCTCCACACAGGCTGTGTGGCCTCTTCTGTGTCCCCAAGGGGACCCGTGTCCTGAATCTCCCCACTCTCTGTTTGCCACCAACGCGGGCACTCCATCCCGGGTCATCCCTGGGGATCAGCTGGGACCACTGCGGGCACTTTCCCAGCCGTGACTCCTCTATCAGCCCGTGTCGCCTGGCAGGTCCTGAACTTTCGTTTGCTTCACACGTGTCACCAGCAGAGCTGAAGGATCCTGTTTTAATCTTGGCACCGAGGCCCCTTCCCAGGTCCTTCGATAACTCACGTACTGGTGACTGTGGTGCGCGCCGCTCCGCCGGGTGTGTTCACCTCCTCGTCCCTAAGGTGGCAGTGGCCCTCTCGCTCTCCGGCTGCCTGCGGACGAGTTGAATGACGTCTGCACGGAGCAGGTTCAGGCAGGGGGAGGACAGGTCCGACTGGGATTTCCTCACAGCAGACCCTCGCCTGCTTCCCCGCACGCCCACCACGGAGGCAAACAGAAGATGCACCCCACGGCAGTGCCATCCCGGCGCCACCGGGGCTGCGGGGATACAAGCAGGCCGCCCCGGGGGCTCCGACCCCAGGGAAAGCCCTGCCCATTGGAGGGGGAGGCAGAGCTTCCTGACGCGTAGTGAAGGGGACGGAAAGCGCTTTCTGGGCAGCCTGTTTGTTAATGACCGGACCGGCTGGCCAGGACACACAGACCCGCGCCGCCGTGCGTCGCAATCAGGCCGTCCAGACAGAAAGAACTAGCCCAGGTCAAAGGGCTGCGCACCTTCCCTGTGGATCCAGAACATTCCGAACATTGGCCGGATTAAAATGCCGGGGAGTTCGGTTCCCCGAAGATGCAATAAAACTGTTTGTACTCGTTGTCAAAATATTTGCTCTCTGCTCCGGGACGGGAAATCTATTTCCCATCACGATGGTGAAACAAACACAAAGGAAGGACGCGGGTGTCTGGGGGCCAGACGCAGGAATGGGGCGGCCCCCGGTCTGGGGAGAGCGCCCACCCCCCGCCCCTCGCCCCGTCCCCTAAGGGCGACGGGGACGTACTCTCTGTGCATCTCCTGCTCTGTCACCAAAAGTCGCTCTCCTGCCATCGTCCCCATCCACCCCTTCAAGTGCCAGGGCTCCTGTGCGAGTACTTTTCTGGTTTAGAAAAGATAATTTCTTGGAAAAAGAGCTTGTCCTGCTTCTTAGATGAAATCTTGTCTGCTCATATTTCCTAGCTCGATCTTATCTCTTAGCAATTTTCTTCTTTTTGTTAAGGAATAGCAAGATGCAATTTTTGAAGCAGACATTTTTATGAGATGCATTTGAGGAAGAAAATAATTAACAATGTGCTGTCCTTTAATATCTCCATGAAACCTGCAAACACTTCGCAGAGTATTTGCTCTGTGCCAGAAACAATGAATTGTGTGTCCGTACAAATATACGAGGACGCGTGGGCCTCTCAGCTGGTGAGCGAGGAGACGGAGAGGGAGAGGTTGCGGATCTCCCCATGTCCTAAGGGCTGGAGCTCAAGCTCGTCCAACCGCGACCCACGGGCCCACGTGGCCCAGGACGGCTTTGAATGCGGCCCAACACGAATTCGTACACTTTCTTCAGACACTGCAAGGCTGATGCCCGGACCTTTCTTTTGCTCATCAGCTGTGGTTAGTGTGAGTGTATTTGACGTGTGACCCAAGACGATGCTTCTCCTTTCAAGGTGGCCCAAGGACGCCGGAAGGTTGGCCACCGCGCCTGGAAGGAGCCCCGGGCAGCCAGCTGGAGCGGCCTCGCGTCCCTCCCGGCGCCACGTTGCGTCCCTCCCGGCCTCGCGTCCCTCCCGGCGCCACGTTGCGTCCCTCCCGGCCTCGCGTCCCTCCTGGCGCCACGTTGCGTCCCTCCCGGCCTCGTGTCCCGTCCCTCCCGGCGCCACGTTGCGTCCCTCCCGGCCTCGCGTCCCTCCCGGCGCCACGTTGCGTCCCTCCCGGCCTCGCGTCCCTCCCGGCGCCACGTTGCGTCCCTCCCGGCCTCGCGTCCCTCCCGGCGCCACGTTGTGTCCCTCCTGGCCTCGCGTCACTCCCAGCGTCACGGTACAGAGGGGGACCCCCTGTAACCCCACACGGTCACTCGGGGTGTGTCCTTGGCGCCTACACGCTGCTCCACAGGAGTGAAAAGATCTGCTCATTCGTTTTACATCCTGGAGGCCTCGTTGTGCTGTGCAGTGTCCATGCTCGTTGGGTGCAGGGCCTCTGTCGTCTGACGCGCCTGCTGCGTGGCCTCGCTGCTCCTGCGGGACCCCCGTTGCCTCCAGTTCTCACGAACACGGTAGAGATGACACGCGTCCGACGAGCTGCTCTGCCTTCCCTGTTTCCCGTGATTTCTTTAGCACCAGTGGAACGAATGACCAAGAGCCATAACAAAATTAAAAAGGTGAACATCTATCTAAGTAGTTTCAAAGGAAAATTCTGGAAACCCAAAGAACAAGGAATCTCTAGGTTATTTAAATGGCAGTCCAGTTCGCAAGCACATGACGTAGACAGACCCTGCAAAGAAAAGGTGACCACGAACAAGCAGGAAGCAGAGAGAGAGCACTCGGACATGACCACCCGCACAACTTCATGCTAAAATTTTAATGAAAACCACAGGCCGCAGGAACTGCCGGGAATTGCAGAACTGGGTGTGCCACGTCCCAGCAGTGCGAGCGTCCCCGCGCCCCTCGCCCCCACCGCCCCCGCGGGGACTCCAGGTTGCCCCAGGCCGCGGGGGTGAGGGCCCGCCGGGGGCCTTCCTCTTTCTAGAGGTGCAGCTGCCGTTGCTTAGTGACGCCGTGATGCTCTTCACTCACTTCAAACGTGAAAAGAAACTGTTTCCACACTGGCGGGACCTGCGGGCCACCCTGCTCACCCATCTGACGCCAGACGTCCTCACCCGATGACAAGACCCCCCCGATGTCCAAGGAGGGCAACACCTTGTGAACCCTCCCGTGAAACTGAAGAGGACTCCAACGTCAGTGGGCGACGGGTCGCGGCGCTCAGAGCACGGGTGACAGAGGGACAGCCCAGGGTCGGCCTGCGTGCTGCTCTGGCCCCCTCTCCTCGCCCCTAACGCTGACCTCGCTGGACCAGAGAACGTCACTTAGGACTTCATCTGTACGTCCTCCAATTCATGGAGCAGCAGCCCCTTCAGGAAACTGGTTGTCAGGGTCTCCTTTGGTTTAAGCGCCTGTGTGAAATGGGCACAGGTGACACCGAGACGTTTAGCAGCCTGCGCGCGTGTCACGGAGCCGGAGTGGACAGCAGACGTGGACCCAGCGGCCGGCCCGGCAGGGAGCTTCGTGGGCCTGGGCAATGGTGTCCTCGCCATTTAGAAGCAGCCACACGGGGTGGGGGGTAACCGCACCCCATCGATCTGTGTGCGTTTGGACTGCGAGGACAGCCTGGGGGCTCGGGAGAGGGGACTTTCCTGTACTGCCTGCACCTCGGAGACTCGGGCTGGAGGTCTGGTGCAAGCCCTGCACCCGCCTCTGCTCTGTGACAGCCTTCAGTGTGACGTCTGATCGTAGGCTTTGCGGGGCAGCATCACGTGTTCAGGATGTGCAGTGACATTACATCGTGAACTGATCTCTGACCCTCCAGCTTGTCACCACGATATGGTATTTCTGCAAGGGGGACCTGGCCGACACGTGGAGCAAGGGGGGGACTGAAGCGGATGCCCTGGGGCGGGCGGTGGCAGAGGCTCCCCTGACACTGTGCTTGTCTCACGGAGCATGCCCCAGAGCAACACTGAGGACGGACGGGGCACCGTGAACGGTGTGAGCGCGAATGTTGGAGCTGTGGCTTCAATCACACACGCTGGTGTTGGCGTCATCGACTTCGGGGAGTCTCCTCGGATACGCACTGACCCCATGAGCCGTGCTGCGACACGAGTCACTCACACTGACGCACACCTGGGCCGGGTGTCTCTGAGTGGACAGAAGGGCCGAGCGCCGCGGCTCCTGCGGTGAAACGCACGCCTGACCCCCCCACGGGCTCTCTGAGCTGAGAAAGAACTGCCCGTCCCGTCACGGATGGACACAGGCTGCGACGCCCCTCGGCGATCTCCATTCGCCGTGTATGAGGTGTCCAAGGCGCCTTTTCCGTCAAAGGGGCTCTGCTTTATGGAGGAGCCCAGCGTTCCCCCACGGGGCGGGTCAGACGTGGCTCCTGCGGCCCCTGGACTGCTGCAGCATCTCTGTGCTCACAGACACGCTTCGGTGCGGCGGCAGGCTGTCCCCGGGTTCGGGCTGTCCCCGGGTTCGGGCTGTCCCTGAGGTTGGGCTGTCCCTGGGTTCGGGCTGTCCCCGGTATCCGGTCTGAGTTCTGTTTCCTTTTACTCTACGATTACGTGGTGTCATCCTAGCGAGAGACTTCTGTTTTCCTTTTCTTTCTTCTCGGTGCCTTATTTCCTTGATTTTGTGACACTATTTATGAGTGACTTTTAACCTCGTGAGGCACAGAGAACCTGCGAAAACGCATACTCCTGCTCCCGCCCCAGCAAGTCTAACTTAGAGGGCCCGAAGCGCAGCCCAGGAGCTTGCGTTTGGACAAGGGCCCCAGCTACCTGTGTGAGCAAGGTAGTGTGTGGGTGATGCTTTGAGAAGTAGCGCTCAGTACACTGATGCTACTAGCATAATGCTACTAGCAAACTTTCCTTTTCATCCTTAAGATGCCACTGAGTCAGCCAAGTCTTGTAGCTGTTACTGATTTTTCAACCTGTCTCTCTGCATCCATCCATCCTCTGTGCTTCTATTCATGTATCCGTCCATCCATCCATCCATCATCTATCCATATTTTAACTCATTTTGAAGGCTTATTGTGTATCTTAGAATTTGGGCTAAAACACCCTCTGTGTCTTGATGGGTGATTCAGAATTACCCATCGTGTTTTCTCCTTCTCATGACTGAAACTCTAAGCCACCCCTGATTTAAACAAATAACAAAAAAAGTAAAACAAAACTATTTTCAACTTTACGTGAATGATTTACGATTACTTCTACCCATGATGGAATTGATGGTTAAAACTGAGGAGTTGCATTGAGTTGTAATGACTCTGAGCTCTGACATAAGTAGCCAAGACTGTCCTGTCGCACACTCGTGGGCACAGCCACAGGCCTGGTAACTCTAGTGAAAGCTGCCAGCGCTCTGCATGTGACCTAATCAAATGGTGACCATTCTGAGGGACCCTGGGGACCCAGTCCTTCCTTCTACTGGCCGGGAAGGTCTTGCATCTTGGAAAGGCCCCCTAGCAGGCCGGTGCTTGTCTTCATGTGTGATACTAGCTTATTCCTAATGACTTTTTCTTTCTCACCTTGGGATACATTCATTTTCTTTGGCAGAAAATACGTTGCAGAGGGTACCGATTTTAATGTTAAAGTAAGTATGTGCATTTTTACTTTTTGCCTGTGGATAAATGAGAATATATCTTTTAATTAAGGAAGATAAAGCTTAAAAAAAACTGTTTTAAAAACAAGAATCACAAGCCTGAATTCATTACTACTTTGAAAAACTGAACTACATGAGAATTCATTTATGTCTAATAGAATTTTACTTATATAATTTGCATAACAACGTTTTTCTTTGAGGTAATTTCTTATATATTTAATTGCTATAAGCACATCTGAAGACTTAAACTATATTCAATTGTATATGTCATTTCTAAGGAAGTATAAAATCTATTTTTTCCCAATTCAGAAATGTAAGTGAGGTTGACTGCAAAAGATTAGTTTAATTGTAATTTTGAGACAGATTTCTACTTTCTGAAAACCTTACTTTTTAGCAGCTTCTCCCAAACCACAAAACACAGCCTCTCTACTATATATCTCCCAGGTATCTCTAATAACACTAATGAATTCTTGTGAACTTTTGAAAAGATGAAAAATGGCCCATTTTCAAAACTACAGATAAAATTAATCATGTCCCTTAAAAAGCTCACGTGTACCAAGTGGTCCATGCACATGCATCCATCCATCCATCCATCCATCATCCATCCACCATCCATCCATCATCCATCATCCATCCATCATTCTTCCATCATCCATCCATCATCCATCCATCCACCATCCATCCATCATCCATCCATCATCCATCCACCATCCATCCATCATCCATCCATCCATCCATCATTCTTCCATCCATCTATCCATCATCCATCATCCATCTATCCATCATCCATCCATCATCCATCCATCATCCATCCATCATCCATCCATCCACCATCCATCCATCATCCATCATCCATCCATCATCCATCCGCCCATCCTTTTTAATGATCTCTAATACCAAGACAAACGGTCATTACCCATGAAACACCCTCACTGGTCGTGGTTAGTGCTGGTGTTGTGCTGCCAAAGTGGGGACAGGGCACAGGGGTGGCCCTGGGTGGATTTTGTCCTCCCAGCAATCTTTTTAATCCTGTGCATACCCGCAATGGGGAGACCGACCGGTCGCGGTTCGGTCCTTGCGGTAGTATCCACATGTCCGAACAGCAGTCACGCCCACGGGGGCGTCCTCAGGGTAAGCACGTGGGAGGAGCCTCTGCGGACGACCCTGCCACGGGAAGGTCCTCCTCTATTCACACGGCCACCCTGGCGCCCGTCCCTAGTGGCGCCGCCGCCGCCGGCGTCTGTGCAGAATGTTGAGACGTGACGTCTACTAGACGTTTCAACTGTGTTAGGTGTGAACTTCTAACCACCGTTAGAAATCTCCTTTTTCCTTTTTGGAAGAGAAATGGTGGAAAGAGTGAAAACTGAGCTCTGATATTCTACCCAGATCAAGGAGGGAGACAGTCTAGAGTATACAAGTCACCTATCAGATGTCCCTAGACCCTCCGTAGGTGTCACAGGCTCCCCCACCCCTTCCCTTCTAGGACCCTTCTGAGTGATACTGACCAGGGTCCCACGAACTTGGCCTAGATAAGGGCCATTGTGGGTAACTGGGATGCCACTCTTCAGAGAGGGCCCATTAGCTGCCCAGCTGATGGTGTGAATTGTGTCCTCACGCAGGGACCTGAAGCCTTATACATCCCTGCCCCAGGGCCACTCGGTGACATGGCCTCACAGACCTGAAGCCTCCGCAGAAAGAGAGGCTGGCGGCACCCCACGAGGCAGACCCTGCCTCTGACTGGCAACCAAAGCTCTCAACGAGCAAATGATATTTAAGTGAAGCAATTTATTTTATTCTTGAATTGTTCTAGACAAAACAATCTCTGTTATATGCATTTAACAAAAGAGATAACAACTAGCAATCTGATTTTGGTTTTCTTTCCTCTATTTTTAGATAAATGAAAAAATCGATTTTCTTAGATTTCTGGGTGTCCACTTAAAATTTTTTTTTTCTGTTGTGTTAAAGCATGTGAGCACAAGCTGTGCCATTTGACCATTTTTAAGTGTCAGTTCAGTGACATCGATGACATTCAGAATGTTGTGCAACCGTCATGACTATTCATTTCCACAACTTTTTCTTTGCTTCAGAGCGCAAGTTTAAGTAGTCCCAGACCTAATTAAGCAGGTGGGGGAGGAGGAAGGGAGCTGTAATGGTGATCAGGGAGACGCATGTATTATGAACGAGGAACACGTGGCCTTCTGAACCACGTGATCAAGCCTGCAGCTCACGGCAAAACCCAGCATGGGAGCTCAAGTTCAAGGCTATGTGCACTTGGACCCGCAGCCTCCTGAACTTGCCCCTTGGCTTCCGGCTGCTTTAGTCTTCACGCAGCACAGCACTGGGAGGCTCCGGGGTTCCCCGTGCACTGGACGGGTCACGGGTCCCGCGTTTGCTCACTCTGCTTCGCTCTGCACTTACTTTTCTTCCCAGAGAGCACGCCACCCGCAGTGTAGACTAGGAAGGCTCAGCGCGAGGTGGCGGGCTGCCCGGGCCGCTGGTTCAGGTCTCAGACACCACAGTGACTGGGGCACGGCTCTTTGGCTCGGTGAGTGAGGACTTGTCCCCTGCCCCGTCACCCGGGGCAGCCGGCGGGTAGGCAGGTCCAAGCTTCAAGTCTGAGCCAATTCCTCTGGGCCTGTGATGCATTTCCCCATGACGTCCACTTGTCACCCCCTGCAGACAGAGAAGCTGGTGGCTGGGTGGACAGTGGCCCTGGAACTTGCCTTCCCTCACGCCCTTCCATCACCCGCATATCCCAGGCCCGATGGTGTGGATTTCTCGGAGAAGGACTTGCCGTTGTCAGTGTTCCCGTATCTATGGAAACAGTAAGATGGTTTTGTGAATATCTGGGGGGGAAAGGTGGTCAGATCTCCCCCGGTAAACTGTCAATACACCAGTCATTTCTGGCTTCAAATGTTATTTTTAGCGAATACGTAGTTTTGCCACATAAACACGTAGGCGACTGCTCCCCGGTGCGTGATGGCAGGTGCGTGGTCCACGAGACACCAGGAAAATGC
>PVJL010017995.1:0-16993 GCA_004026885.1 Lyroderma lyra
TCCCTCTCTCCCTCCCTCCCTCTCTCTCCCTCTCTCTCTCCCTCTCTCTCTGCAGGAAGCATGCTCAGGTGCCTCCCTTGTGTGTGTGACCGCTGAGATGAGCACTTGTCCAGGGGAGAGAAAAGTTTTTTCAAAAATAAGTAAATAACAAATCAATAATAGAGACACTGACCGGCCGTGGGTTTTATTCAAAATGTTCCCAAATTCCGTGGGCATCTTCTACCCACAGTTCTCGGGCCAGTGTTTGTGGGAGCCAGTCTCCCCGGCCCGCCCCGACCAGCCTTCCCCCCCGACACTTGCTTTGCGTCCCTCCTGTCCACGGGGGGACAGTGTCTCTTTTTCTCCTGGATGTAGACCAAGCCCCTCGGCCTGCGGCCCAGGACAGCCCCACAGGAGGCAAACTCCTAGGCCCCCTGAAGGCATGAGGACAATCAGACAGAGGCCTTTTTTGTGGCCCATCGGCTGTCGTGACTGTGAGTGTATGTATTTGCGGCCCAAGACAATTCTTCTTCCAGTGTGGCCCCGGGAAGCCACAAGGCGGGACACTCCTGCTCTAGACCGTCCTTGGACTTGTCCTGCCGCATAGTATCTGGCCGAAGGAACCTTCTGGGACCTGCACCCCCAGGTTCGGAGGACCGGTAGCTTCTGCTTCCTCGGCCTTTGGAAACCAGCAGCGGGAGAGCAGCACAGCTGGGGTCAGCTCAGGTGCAGCGACAGAGCCCGAGGTCGCCCGTGGACCGGTCACGTGGACAGCACCCGGGCAGCAGGCCCGGGACGCAGTCTTCTCGGCCTGTCCAGCCCCACTGTCCGCAGAACGCAGAGAATGACCCCAGATGACACCTCACGGTCAAAAGGACTGTCCGGCTGAGTCCCGCCCAAATGCCTGACCCACAGAATCGTGGCCAATAATAAGTGTCCGAAGGCGAATTCCGAGGTGGTTTGTGACACAGCAAATGGAAACTTTGTCTTTTGTGATCCTGGACGTGGCCCAGTACCGGCGGGAGCCATCATGTCTGTCCATCTTGTCTGGGTGACACCCTGGGGCTTACCTCCAGAAAAACCACGCGTGGGTGTTAAGTTGAGTCCACACGTCCTCACGACCTGCTGAAGAAGTCAGCCTGTCCCCCGACCGCCACCAGGGCTGCGAGCCACCCACCTGGCGGTTCCCATCCTTGGCGCTGCACCCAGTGGGCTTGGCCGGGTGCCGGGTGCCCCGGGAGAGTGCGGAGACGCGTGGTCCAGCGTTGGTGGGAAGGACCGAGGGGCCTGCCACGTTTCTTTGAGGCCCACCGCCCGATGTCGCCTCCTTCAATCCTCATTTCTTCTCTTCCGTCACTACCCGGGCTTGTGTGCCGATGCAAGCACCGTGCGGCTTCGGTCACCGTCTCCCGTCACCCATCCTGCCAGGAAGTCCCGCCGCCCTTCTCTGAGGAGCGCTGGGGACAAAGCTCTCCCCACGGTGCCAGCTGCCCTGGAGAGCTCAGGCCTGCCCTCTGCAGCCCTGGGGACGTTCCGGGAGCTGGGGGTGCGGCTGGGGCTCAGGAGGGAGTCCCCAGGAATGGCCGGCGTGCCCACCAGGCAGGTCCACCTGCAAGGGCCGAGTCCTGCTGTTTTCTTCCTTTTTGAAAAATCGCGGCGTAGCTGACATGGCATTCCGTCAGTAGCCGTTTAAACAGTGATCGATGGCGGTGAAGACTAGCAGGAAGGAAACCGATTTTTTTAATCCCCCCCCCCCCCGTACGAGTCCAAGGGGCCCGCGTCCGTTCGCGGGGGGCTGCTTAGTCGGCTCGTCCCCACGCGGCCCGCGGCGGCCTTGAGCGCAGCCCAGCACCAAACTGTCCCTGAACCCGTGCTGCGGTGTGTTTTGGTGGCTTTTATTTTGGCTCATCAGCTACGGCTCGTGTTAACGTAGTTTACGTGCGGCCCAAGACAGTGCTGCTTCCAGCGTGGCCCCGGGCACAACACACAGTGTGACCGCACACAGCGTAACAACAGGTGTCAAAGGCGATGAAGACGTTTGAAAAGCTCATTGACATGGAGAGTCACGCACGTACACGGCCCGTGAACCAGCGTCGGGCACCTGCCGCCTTCCACCGAAGGGCGGGGACAGCGGTGACGGACATCCGCACGGGCTGGCATTTGCATAGACATTACGGAGAGATTACACCTGAAACGAATCACAACAGTGACCCCGGGCAGAGCAGAGGGGACAGCGGGGCCAAGGGTAGCTTGGTGACATGCTGAGTCGCCATTGACCCTGAGCTTTCTGATCGTTTTGAAGCCGAAGGAGCCCGGAACGCGACGTGAGACTCAGCCTGCTTGGAGCGGCTCTGCGTCTGGGCCCGGGACTCGCACACGGGCCTGTGCGGCTCGGGCTGACCCTTCAGACCCGCGCCCCCGTGTCCGTGTCCCAGCCCAGACGGCCCTGGACGTGGGAGAAGAGCCCCTTTCTCCTGGGTTTCTGAGAGTCCCCCGTGAGGGGCCAGAACCGTGGGTCCGAGGCCGCGCTCTGTGGTTCTGGGCGGTGTGACGTGGGTGAAGTAAATGGCACTCGTTAAATCAGCGTGGCCTTCCACCTCCTGGGGACCCGCTGCGGTGCCCTTGGACAGCACGCAGCATTCACAGTATTTCCCGAGGCAACAAAGGCCGCAGTGTCCACCGCCTCTGCCGCGGGGACAGGGGCCGCAGCGGCCAGGAGGGGGCAGTGCTGCCTTTCCCAAGCGCGGGCGCCCGCGTGCGGCTCCAGCCCCGCTCCCCAGAGCTGGCTTCTCCCTGCTGCTTCCGCCCAGACAGAGGGGCCTGCCTTCGGCCAGTGATGGACAGTTGGGGTCATAGTCCTTGACCCACGAAGCCCCCTTGGCCCGACGGGGCGAACCCACTGTGTGCCGGAATGAACTTGAATTCTACATTAATACCTTCTTAATAACATTCAAGAACGGTGGGGGTCGTTCGCAGGAAAAAGGAGACGCCGCCTCCTCCCCGCGCCCCTCGGGGCCTCTGACCCCTCTTTATCTGCTGACAGGCACCATATCTAATCAGGGCGTGGGGGGCAGGCTCGGCGAGGCCCGGGCTCCTTCCGGGTGGAGGGGACAGGCGGCGACAGGCGGCGGCCGCCCCTGTGGGCTGCTCACACATTTCAGGGTACAAAGCAGCAGCCAGGCGCCCGGGGAGCGAGCCGCATGTCGGACGCCCCGGACTTCTCCCCCCGCGGGGGCCCCTGGTTCCCAACGGGCTGCATTCAAACCAGATGAGGGGTTCCCCTTGCACCCCGCCCCTCGCAACTCAGGGACACGAGACTTTCTAGCCCAGGGAGACGCACGCGTGCTCTGAGGCCTCAGAAAGCGCGGGTGCCTGTGGGCATGAAGTGGGGTTGGGCTTAACGGGCCGGGGCAGTGCGGGGGCCCGAGAGGGGTGGGCATCAGAAGGGGGGGGGGTTGCTGCCACAGCCAACTTCTGGTCGTCCTGTCCACCTGCGTCACGACACCCACTGCCTCCACGCCAGCCCCTCCTGGAGGCCGGACTGGGCACGCCGGGCAGCGGACAGCCCCGTTTGTAAAGGTGAAATGGGTGCGAAGCCCGGGTCCGCGGCCCCCACTGCTCGTGTCCCTTCATGAACGGGCAGGAGGCACTCGTGGAAACACACGAGGTCCCCGTGTTCACAAGAGCTCAGGGCAGAGGGTCTGGACAAGGCCTTCAGGGGTGGGAGGCCCCTCAAGGCACCCCCCAAACACTTGCTCTTCAGGGGTGCACACTGAAGGCCACTTGGGATGAGGGTTCGTATTTCTCAAACATGCACAGGACCACAGCCCTCTGTGTGCCGCGCCTCTGAAGAGCGGGGCGGTGGGCACAGCAAGTACCGGCTCAGGGGGAGCTGGGGCCCGGGAGAGGAGGGGTGGCGGGGTGGCGGGGGAAGCCACTGGACAGACGGAGGGGTCGATACATTTGTGGGCGGCCGGTGCCCGTCCCTGTCTGAACGGTGCCCTAGAAACACGTTAGGGCGCCATTGGCTGCTGGGCCCATCGCTACGGCCAGGGAGAGAGCGCGGAAGACGATCGTGATCGTTGTATCACCACCCCTCGGTGTGACAACACACGTCACAGCTGCGCGTGTTCTTACACCCGTCATCTCCCCGGGTCCCCCCAAAGCCAGAACACATCCAAGGCGGGAGTCATTCCCCTCTTTTGCAGATGAGCCCTGAGGGTGTCCCACAGCTGGCCTTTCACTGACCGGAACAGAGATGCAGGACTTAGACTTGATTCCATGCAGCAGTTTTGGTTTTGGTTTTGGTTTTAGGGTGAGTAATGTTGGGAGGACGAGGGGGCCCCCTGCCCTGTTTGAGGCCCTGGTTGGGTCCAGCTCTGGGTAAAAGCAGGACGGCAATCGGTGCCTTGAGGTTCCCCCTGGCTTCCGGGAGCTCGCCTGGCCCCCAGGAGCAGGGAGGGATGGTTGGGGTGCGTGGGGGACAGAGGAACGCACAGAAAGCTGAGACAAAGCCGTGCACTGCGGCGCACCCACAGTCTCAGAGTCCCAGCCGGACTGTGCCTTCAGCTGTCGCTGGGGACGGGTCACCTCATTTCTGAGTCTCGGGTGTGGGATCGTGTATCCGAGGTCCCTTCAGCCCTAGGCCGTTAGGGTCGAAGCCTCACCCGTGCTCACACGCATGCACACGCACGCAGAGCACGGTGTGCACATGACGAACGTGTGCACGAATGACGTCAGTAAGTGGTCACTGCAGGCCCGTAGTGGCCAAAGCCGTGGCCGTGCTCAGCGGTGGCTCAAAGGTGAGCGCAAGCCAGACGCGTGTTGGACTTCCATGCAAAGCCGCGCGCTGGCCGTTTGCCCGTCGTGTGCGCCCAGCGGAGGCCTGGAGTTCGAGGTCGGCTCCCGGGGCTTTGGGCTTGCAGGAAGCGCTCAGTGTCCCTACTCAGGCTGGCTATACCGCGTGCGTCAGGGACAGCAGCTCGCCCACGTATCTGGGGGTCCGTAACACATAGGGGGGCCCCGCGCCAAGGCTCCGTGCGCTCTCTCACGCGCCCAGAAGACACGGATCCCGGGAAGCGAGGCCGCGGCGCCCCAACCCGCTCCGGCACGTGCCACACGATGACGGGCGCTGGGAAGGGGGTGGGGAGCCCTGGTGGCCCGCTGGCAGCGATGGCCGGTGAGCCCCTGGCAGAATGCACACCCCTCTGCCTGCTTCTGCTCGCGCGTCACTGTGACGTGAGCCAGTCCCCGCTCCTTACGCACGGCGCGAGCCGGGGTGGCCCCAGCCGGGACAGAGAGCCCCGCTCACCTCGGACCCCGTCACCTTGGCCCACATGGCACTGCCCTGGAATTCAGGGGCTCCGGGCGCTGCTCCTGCACAGATGTCCGCGTTGCCCCCGACGCCCGTGTCATGGCAGAAACATTTCAGCCAGAACCGGGACCTGGCGTCTCCGAGGCTCACCTGTGGCTCTGGAATGCATTCCTGGGTGCGTGGGGGCCCCATCTCAGCACACTGTTCCCTTCCGACAGCCCGAGGGCTGATGGGGTCACGTCACCGTCGTCACGGCAACTGCCGGTGAGATGACAAACAGCAGGGTGCGCGCCTCCAGGTTGACAGCAAGTGGCCCCGGCAGGTGAAGCGGGCCAAGCCACCTTCCTGTTTCCAGGCAAAGGCCTGAAAGAAGAGCAGAGTGTCCCCCCCACCCTGCAGCCCCAGACGCGCCCGTCCCGGCGGGCACAGGCCTTCCACGGGGACGCCGGGCGGGCCGTGCGGAGCAGATACTAAAGGAAAACAAGGAGAGAAGTCAGAGCCACGGCGGGCCGTCCCTCTGCCAGGCCACGGGCACATGTCGTGTCTGAGGGCGCCGGGAGCACCCAGCTGGACCCTGGGGTTCCCGACAGCCCGGCCGTCGGTCTCCTGCACCCACCAGGCGGCCGGCCGACCGGGCACCCTCTTATGCCCTGTCCCCCAGGCACTTTCATCTGCCTTTGGTGTTGGCCATGCCACCGAGCTCAGAGCCACCTCCTAAATCATGATGCTGTTCTAGAGCGCTGGGTCATGGAGCTCAAGGGACGCAGAGGTGACCAGGACGTGTGAACCCTCTCCTGGTCCCCTACGGTGTCTTCCCAGCCCTGCGTCCAGGGCGCGGCCTTGCTGGTGAGGTGGGTATGGAGCGAGGACGCACGTCTTCGTGTGTCTAACTCAGGGCCTTGTCGTGACCCTTCAGTGTGGGACCGTGACTGCTCCCCCAAGCGTCCTGTGCTCCGTACACAACACGCTCTTGCCCACAGCAAACAACCAGGGAGGGAGCTGGTTCGTCATCGCACGGCCAGGGCGTGGACACCTTCACGGAAGCGTGGGGAAAGAGGGGCCCTGTCGGAGGCATCCCGGGTCCCCACCAGGCGTGCGTGCCCAAATCTTGCCCATTCCAGACCACAGACGACGGTCCCCTCGTCCACAAACCCGCCCTGACACCCTAGCAGGGACCGCTCCTGCCTTTGCGGAGCCTCGGCGCCAGACCCCAGCCTCTCCCCAGGCCTGCTCACAGGTAAGCCAGTCCCACCCTCCCTGCTAGACCACCTGCGGGCAGGTCTCCGTCTGACCACGGTGCCCGTCACAGCTGGTTATAAGCCGGAGCACACGCACCAGTGACTCTAGTGCGTTATCCGGGCGACTTCCATCCACTTTCTCCTTTCGTTTCCCACAAGGCTCCTGGGGACAGCGTTCAAGGTACAGCAGGTCAGGTGACTGTCTCACAACCTACCGCTAGTTAAAGTCAAGCCAGGAGAGACACACGGGGGCCCGGCCCGCCGGTCTCACCCTGACCCCCACCCCGTGCCCAGCCCACACCCCGGAGGCAGGGCACTCTCCCACCCGTGGGCAGGTAGCTGGAGACCTGCAGTCAACGCGGCTGCTCCCGTCCTTGGGGGACCTGGGTTTCCGGGCAGATGAGTCCCTGTCCTGGGCTGCTGGCTGCGTGCAGTCCTCCTTGTCGTCGCCCTGAATCTGGCCCAGGCCCTATGGCTCTGCTGCTGCCGCCGCCTGAGGGCACCCCCTGCCCACAAACGCTGTCACCCCCATAGGCCTCGGGACAGGTGTGGGGCCCTCGGAACACCCAGCAGGCTGCGGGGGGCGGTGGCTCCAGCTCTGCAAACATCTGTGCACGCAGGCGGCAGCGTGCAGGGAGGCTGGGCAAGGGGACTGTCCTGGGCTGGCAGGCAGGGTGCCTGGGTTCTACTCAGACTTTGAGAGGCCCCCTTCTCCCTGGGGGGCATGGGGGGAGGGAGAGGGGGACCCTGTCCCTGTGCGGCCAACGGAGGCTCATCAGGTGGCCAGCCCCTTATAAACGCATTCCCCCGTCCGTGGGTGGGGTGCCCGCCCTCTGTTGTCAGATAGTAAGTTCTTATTCCCCTTTCACAGATGAAAACACTGAGGTCCACGAGAATGGGGTGTGGTTTACCATTCAACCTGTATCTTCTTGTGCAGGTCATAGACCCCCCTTAAAGGGGCGGCTGGGGCCACCGTCCACCCCGCCCGGGGGCCGGATCTGCAGTGATACGCGTGCACGCGCTCTCTCCCTCTCTCTCCCCATCTCTCTCTGTCTCTGTCTCTCTCTGTCTCCCTCTGTCTCTCTCTCGCTGTCTCCCTCTGTCTCTCTCTCTCTGTCTCCCTCTGTCTCTCTCTCTCTGTGTCTCTGTCTCTCTCTGTCTCTCTCATTCGCTTGCTCAAAGCCCAGGTTGGAAAATCCACCCTCAGGGACAGCAAAGCTGAGCTCCTCTACCATCCACCGGGTTCTCTTCTGCCCCCCCCCACCCCCAAAATGTCCTTTTGAAAACCTTAAACCTTCCCCTATAAGCTGGAAGTCTCCTCTGACCCCCAGCCCAAGTCCTGCTCCCCGAAGGACACCCCACTGCTGGTCTGGGCTGCACCTCCAGGCCCACAGGGCGTGTCGCAGCCCCGTGACAGGTCTGGGGGAAGAAACAGGGTTTTTTTGTTTGTTCTTTCCATTTTTTTTAGTTATGTTTGACATCCCATGTTATTTTATATTAGTGTCAGGTGTGCTGCTTAGTGGTTAGACATTTACATAATTTGTGCAGGGACCCCCGATGAGTGTCACACCCCCCCAGCACCCTACTCGGACGTAGTTGTCACGGCCTCATCGGCCGCACCCCCGTGCTGTACGTTACATCCGTGACTATTTTGTAACTGCCAATTCTGTCCTTAGCCCCTCCCCCTTGTGCACCCAGCTCCCAGCCCCCCACCTCTACCATCAGTTTGTTCTCCGTCTAGGAGTCGGAGCAAGAGACAGGTTTGAGGGTGCCCTCTTTGCACCAGGTACAGGTTTTTCTCTCCTTTCGCGCCTCCCGGGGTGGGCGCCCTGCCCCGCGGACCCTCTGTGGTTTAACTCCGCTCTCTCTGCCACCGTCTTCCGCACAGCCCCGAGCCAGGGGGCCAGCGAGGACAGGAGGTGGGCATCGCCCCGTGGCTGGGGAGGGGGCCTTGCCCAAGGTGTGGCCGAGGAGCCCAGAGGCCTGAGGTCCTGCACAATAAAACCCAGCACGGAGGCGGCCTGGGAGTAGTCGCCGATGGCTTTGGAGACGTTGTCCCCACCTGGAGGATGGCCGCATGACACTTCTCTTCAGATGGGCTAAGTCAGACGTAGGGGAGCAGGCGGGTCCAAGGACATCCCAACTCCTGTGCCCGTCAGGACCTCGCCAGGCCCCCACGGAGACGTGGCCTGCTGAGGGCCGTGGTGTGACCGAATCCCTATTGTGGTTGTAGGGAAACAAGGTACGACAGAAATGCCATTAATGGAGGCCATTTGGGCACGTGGGTTCTGCTCTTCTTGTACAGTTAAACCTTAATTAACAACTTTGCAGGCAACCAAACCAAAAATAAACAAATAAAACAAATAAAACAGGACGGAGGCTCCTCGAAAAGTGAAAAATCGATCCACCATACGGTCCAGCCATTTGAATTACGGGGACTCACCCGAAGAAAACGAAAACACTAATTCATAACGGTATATGCACCCCCGGATGCTTCACCGGAGCATCATCTACGACGGCCAAGACATGGAAACTACTGGGGTGCTCGTCGGAGAGGAGCCGATGAAGACGTGGTACGTGGATGCAAGGGAATGCTGCTCGGCCACACACAGGGACGAAATCTCACCACGGGCGACAACGTGAATGGACCTTGAGGTATAATGTCAGTGGAATAAGTTAGATAGAAGAAGGCAAATAAGTGTGATTTCACTTAGCTGTGAATCTAAACTAAAACAAGCAAACTTAATAAAATAGGACAAAATCAGACTCACGGATCCGGGGAACAGGTTGGTGTCACGGACGGGAGGGGAGTTAGGGAGGTGGCGAAATGGGTGAACAGAACCAAGAGGTGCCAACTTCCAGATACAAAATAAATAAGTCACGGGGCTGTGATGTACGTCAGGGGAGACGTGGCCAGTAACTTCGTACGGTGACAGAGGGTAAGTAGGCATCGTGGTGACCATTTCAGTGCACACAAGTGTCCCAACGCGATCTCGTGCACCTGAAAGTAATCCAACACTGTCTGTCCGTTCTCCTTCGACAGGAAAAAGAGCTTGGTCTGTGCCGCCTCCAGATGGAAGCCGGACGGGAATGTATTTTATTCCCCTGCGAGATTTCAAAGCTGAAAATGTTCAAATCTTGGAAGGAAGGGGCCAGGAATGAGCGCAGCCACCGGAACCAGAGCGTGGTCTGCACGGATGGACGGACAGAGGACGCAGCCCCGGGCACGAGCGCTTTTGTTTGCTTGTTTGTTTGTTTGGTTTTAGCACCTTCAGGTACCAGCTCCTTAACTCCCTCCTTCAATTAAATGGACTTTTCAGAGCAATTCTGAGGATTAAATGAGATCACCCTTAGAACAGGAGCTAGTTTGATCCCTGGCTCATGATGAGTATTCGGTAAATAGCCGTTTCTTAACCTGTTTTATTTACTTTTTCTTTAACAAAAAGCCTTGTCTTCCCCAATTAGTTTAATCAGTGGGCTTCGTGCATTGTTTTCAAGATGCAATTCTTCCCACACTTGCAGGTCTGTGGGCCATCACCGCCCCCAGTCTCAGGGGCCGGCCGGAAGCGTTTTAAAACATGTTTGTACCAATGGCTCGTTGAGCAAGCCCTGGGGACGACAGGGACAGCTGGGCGGGTTGGCAGCTAATCCCCACAGCGAATCGGGCCATGCCTGGCCCGACGGACGGGGCCAGCTGCCTCGGGCTCCGCCTCCCCTCGCCCACTGCAGGCCTCGTGCTTTCACCGATTCTTCGGGGAACGTTCTTTTTTTAAAAAATAGTAATAAATGTTGAATCACTGGTTATTGTAGACGAGACTGCAGGAAGGTCGCTCAGAGATTCTCTGAAGGAAAGGGCGCAGCCATGTCTGTCAGTCGCCACCTCGAATGCTGGTTTCTAATAGAGGGGAAATCGGAACGATCACCGTGGTCGCTTCACTAGCAGTCACCTTCGGAAAAGCCAGAAAGCAGCACCTCTTTTGGTCACCTCCTTTGCCACCTGTCTCCCAGTCTCTGTGTTTCAGGTACAACAGGGGTCGTCTGAGCCTCCTCCCATCATCCTTTGAGGAGGGTCCGGTCACACAAGAGAGCTTCTGCCCCTCCGGCCTGATGCAATTTAAGGAATGCCGGCGGGCCCCCCCCCCTCTCCCCACTGCGCGGCCTGCAGTGAATCATGCCTTTGGAGGTGTCCCAACCCGGGGCCCCGCGATCTGGGACGGGCTGCACACCGAGCAAGCCGGGCTGCCTGGGCGGGACGCAAGCAGTCATCTCTGACGTGCCCCAGGGGACACACAGCCAGGGGTGAGAAGCCCCGCAGTCCCAGCTGTCCTCATTTGCAGAGAAGGGACCACCAGGAGGCAGAGGCCACAGACAAGCTAGGACCTTCATGCAGACACGGTCCCGGTCCTGAGGGAGGCCTCAATACAATGGTCGCGTGTCACCCGGGACGTGTGGTCGGCCTACTGACAACTTGAGTTCAGCCCAGGGGGACGCGGCTGACCAAGTACCTCTGAAATGGGACGGGATCATTGTTTTCTGTCCCTTTTCAAGTGGCTGCTCTGGTCGGCCTCCCCAGGATCCTTGCCCACTTGGCCCCACCCCCAAAACACCTCTTGGGGTCCCACAGAACACACTTTGGGAAACGCTGACTTGGTGGGAACCATTTTAACGGCGTCTCCTCGGGGTAACCTGGAAACAGAAGGTTAAGAGAGCTGAAGCCCTAAAAGGGGAAAAACACTCCAAGTCAAAGCTTCACGGGCTTCGTAGCTGCCCTCGGGGGCAGCCCGACTGCCGCGCGTTGGGGATGCTGCGTGGGAAGTCCCGCGTCTCCCCACGAGCGAGTCGTTACACGTCAGAGCGGCTTCCTGCTCAGAGCAGGGGCCGTCCGCAGCTGCGGGCGGGGTTAGGCTCCACGGGGTCCTCGGTGCGGTCACGGGACACTCGTACCATGTGCAGGCGAGTGTTGCTGTCCCCTCTTATGACAAGAGTCCTGATGCTCATTAAACTGAAACAACTCGTTTGAGAGGGGAAGGGGATCAAAAGTAGCGTAGTCCAGGCACCCCTACGTCTGGTCGCAGGTCAGAGCGGCTCCGTGTCCCGGGTGCCATCACAGGTCCCCGGACATTGTGCCGCCTGAGTTCTTGGGCAGAGCCCAGGAACCTGCTTTTCATGGACCCAAGGGACTCTGAGGAGGAGGGTCGGCGGACCCACCTTCGGGTCTAATCCTCTCCGGTTCGCTTGAGAAAACCAAGACCCAGAGAGGTAAATGGGAGGACCCACACCCAGGGCCCGGCTGCAGACGTAGACGTTTCCCATTCCAAGTGCCCCGCCCTGGCCCACGAGTCCTTTGTGCCTCGTGTTAGAGCCGAGGACATCGTTGTGGGTCACCGTGGAGGTGAGAGCAAAGGCACTTTGCAGGGGCAGCTGGACTTCACTGAGTGTGGACGAGTCACCGGCGCAGTATTCCCTATGACAGCCCAGGAGGGGGATGAGAACTACATTCCTAAGGGAGCAAAGACTTTCACACTCGATATTAAATTCATTTTCCTTTCAAAGTGACGGGGCCTCCCCAAAACCTTTCCACACACTTACCTTTCTAGAATCGTCCAACCCGCCTTGCAACCCTTGCTCCGATCTTGTTTCCCTCCTGCTGCCCTTGAAGACATGGGCTTCCACTGCCAACGCTGCTCGTGAGGGTCCTGAAGAGCCTTCCATGGCCTTCTTCACAGGTGCAATCCCTGGGGTCACCGCCCTCTGGGTCCCCAGCGGCTCGCTCCCAAGTTCACGAGCATTGCGGTCAGCTGCGTCAGCAACGCCGGCTCCGGTGCCAGCCCTGCCGCGTGCAGGCGGGCCACGCCCTGCCCTGGGGCTTCGGTTTCCTCGGAGCGCGTTGGACCGGGCTAGCATTTCCCCAGGCGTGTCCTGCAGGGCTGCTCCCCGGGGGCTTGCTGGTGGTTGTGAGAGCAAAGGCGCTCGGTGGTTAACCAATAGGGTGCGGAAATGCCAGGTTCAAGGGTTTCTACTGCAGGACTTGTCAGGGCCTTTGATGTGCATCACGAACCTCCTTCTTCAGGAGGCATCTCATCTGAGCAAGACGAGCTCCAGTGTCCCTTCCAGAACAAATGGATGCTAACAGTGGACCAAGCCCTCAGCCAGAGGAAGGAGATTTGGGTTCACACCTCTTCTATTTACTAGTTGGCGATGGAACTGGGCCCGTCACCCCTCCTGTCTAAGCCTCAGTTTCCTCCAGTGCACGTCATAGGGTTGTCATGAATGTTGTGCCCGGCACCTAACACGGGCCTCAAATGCAAGCAAGGCTTAAATTCTGTTCACACTCGGCTCCCTCACTACCTGGCGTTTGATGTCTTATTTCGCACCCAGGTCTTCATCAACAGCTCCATTGGATTTTCTCTGGTCACAGTTCTGTGTTTCAGCCCCGAAACTACATCTGAAGAAGAGCTTTGAACCCCAATGTCCATCACAACACTATTCACAGTGGCCACGTCATCATGGAAACAGCCCAAGTGTCCTCTGTTAGACGACTGGCTAAAGAAGCTGTGGTGCACACACACCATGGAATACAACTCAGCCATGAGAAAAGACGAAATAGGGACATTTAGGACGACACGGACGGACCCTGAGACCATCACGCAAAGTGAAATAAGCCGGACAGAAAACACCGAGAACCACATGATTCCACTCATTGTGGAACGCAAAGCTGAACGCAACAAAGGAGCAAATCAATAGTTTAGTGGTTAGTGGTTACCTGAGGGTAAGGGGGGAGGGGGCAGGGGTGGGAGAGAAGGGACAGGGTCTCAAGCACACGGTGATGGAGAGAGAGCTGACTCCGGGTGATGAACACGTAACCCAGCACACAGATGGTGCAGGTAGAATTGCACACCTGCAACCTGTGTGATTTTTACTAATCAATGTCACCCCAATAAATTTAACAAGAAAAAGGAAAAAAGAAGAGCTTTGGTGTGGAGCTGACCACTGACTCACCTGGCCCCAGGCTTTGAGTTCCCATTCTCATGGGCCAGGTAGGTGATTGAACTACAGGGGTCCCCCAGAGCACTTCTCCCCAGGCAGGGGCTGTGGGACATTTGTGGGACACCTCCAGTCAGCTGATGAAGAGTTCCAGGTGGGAGCAGAACGGGCTGCAGCCCACAGCCCGGGGGAGGCCACGCCAGCCGCCCGCAGCCCGGGGGGCCCACACAGCCGCCCGCAGCCCGGGGGGCCCACACAGCCGCCCGCAGCCCGGGGGGCCCACGCCAGCCGCCCGCGGCCCGGGGGGGGCCCACGCCAGCCGCCCGCGGCCCGGGGGGCCCACGCCAGCGCCCCCTCCCCGGAAGGCAGGTGTTTGTCGAGGCCGACCCAGGGTCAGGCGTACCTGGGCTGAACGCAGCCCGTCTCCTCTCCGGCCTGAGCCTACACGTTTCGGCTCAGTCAGGGTCAGGGGTCCCTGGAGATAAAAGGTCAGAGGTCGGGGCAGGGGCGGGGGGATTTCTAGTGCGGTTTGCACTCAGTGGCGTCAGAACACATGCCCCGACTAGCAGGCACCCCAGCATGGGTTGTTGGGAACCGACGGCTCGGTGCTCAGCAATACGCGATCGCACCTCTGAACCCCAAACGGGCGATGCCGTCATGGCGAATCGGTGAGCGATGCCAGACACTCGTCAGGAGACGCACCCGGGTTCCGTCCTCTAACCCTAACCACTCCGTGGAGAGTTTCCCTCCTCTCCCTCCCTCCCACGCGCACAGAGAGGTTAAGTCGCTGATCTCAAACTGAACAGGAACGGCCGCTACGGTTCAGGCCCAGCGCGCTCGTCTCCGGGCGTGGCTCGCACGTGCCCCGTCCAGCCCAGGTCACCGCCCTGACGCGCGCCCGTGAGCACGCCCCCGCGCAGGCGCCGCACGAGCAGCCTGATTCGTGGATGCGTTCGTTCGTGCTTCCTCGGGCGTCTCAGGCTGCTGGGCTCACCGTGGCGGGGACAGTGGCGCTCCTGCTGGGGAGCAGGACAGAGCAGGCGTCGTGGTGACCGGGTCACTGTTGACCACTTGGTGCCACCTTGCTGCAGCTCCCCTCCAGCCCTGTGAGGGGAGCTGTGGGCTCCTTTGGACAGAGGAGAAAAAGAACCGAGTTTAGGTCACTGCACCAGGGCTCCAGGCCTGCAAGCAAGTGACCGAGGCAATTGGCACGCACAGAGGGCACGTGGCGTGTGCTGAGGAGGAGGAGGAGGAGGAAGCCAAGCCCCTGGGTGGAAGGTCAGTTGCACCATCCTGCAGGTCACAGAGGCCTCCTGTTGGCAGAGGAGTTACCTGACGCGAGCAAGGACACTGGAGGTGACACAGCCATTCACAAGGGTGTGTCCCTAACTTCGCCGTGGTGTTCTGTCGCCCTCGCTGGTGTGGAGCTGGTACCGTCCCCAAGGGCCGTAGGAACAGGAGGCAGCTGGCTGGAAGGAGCACGATTTGGGGGTTGAAATGGGAGTCAGAGTTGTAACCCAAGCGGACTGGAGGAAGGGACACATTTGGAACAACTTTCCCAAGGGGACCAAACCAGGGCATGTAGGTTGGGGGCGGGGGACACACAACCTCATCCCACTGCGGGGTAGCGGCCGAGGTGACAGAGGGAAATCGCCTTCCGGCCTTGGCTCAGGCTGCAGGATGGATGAGGCCCGCCCCGGCACCCTCAAGGTCACCCCTGTGCCTGTCCCCGGATGGCGGACAGACAAGGCTGCCCATTACTCATTAGCCAGCCTGGGTGCTGGCCCCCATGTCCCTGTCCTTGGCCACAAACAGAGATGAAAGCCACGCCGCCAGCTCCGGGAGAGGCGGGCCTGATAGTTCAGTAGCTATCTCAGCTGGTGGCACTATCAAGGCCTGGGACGGCCAAGACCGAGGGGGAGGCTGGCCTCTCTAACACCTCTGAGCCCTGACGAGTCCCCCCGCTACCACCCTTCCTTCACCCAAACAAACACAAGCAAAACAAAAAGAACCTCACGAGGATGGAGAGGCCATTTGGACGAGGGGCTCCCAGGGTCGAGCCCTCGAGCCAGGACGAGCGGACGAGAGGCAAGAAAGCCTTCGGAACGTCCCGTGACCAGACCCCTGGAATGGACTCCTCCGCCCTTGCGTCGAGGCTGACAGGAAGGCCCCTCGGAGTCAAGGTCAGGGTGCAGCTAAGCCACCGTGATCGTGCTCCTGTCCAGCCTCGGCCTTGCGCTCACTCAGGGGCGGTGGGTAGGTCCCCGTGTGACCCTGCCTACCCTGTTTCCCCAGGCCCCCCACCCGTCCCTCACTAACCGAGACCCCACAAGTCCAGCAAGCAGCACGTCCTTCCCGCGACGCTATCTGAGAAGGTGCCCCTGGCCACCATGCGTCCTCCTACCCTCCTCCGAGCCCAGCTGCTGTCTTGGCCCTGGGTCTCTAAATGGAAACAGGACACTGATTCTGCATAGAGAAACTGAGGCAGGTAGTGGGAGAGGGTTAGTTTTTAGAACCCCCGAAGGGTCTTGACTCTCGAGCTTTCCCTTGACTAATGATGATGAAATGCCAACAGGGCGGGCGGAGGGAAGGTCAGGGCAGCCACGAAGAAGCAGCCCGTCTGCACGCCTCCCACCCTCTCAGCATTGAAGGGACATTCAAAGAGTGACCACTGTGTGGCAGCTGTCACGCGACGAGTGGGGCGAATGCAAAGCCCTGGTCCCCGATCTCGAGGAGTTCCTAAACTTGGAAAAGAGTAACTTAAGCAAACACCCTTGTCACAGGGAGAGCGCCCCCCGTGTGCTCCGTGTCTCACGGTCATGTAGGATCGTTCTCACCCCGCTTCTACCCAGGAGGGCATTTGGGGGCTCACAGCGTGCAAGGCTGGGGGCAGGGCCGGAAGTCCCACCCCAACCGGGTAAGCGTTACTCGGGGTCCCGAGCAGGACGCGTACTTGGCACCACCGGCCACCTGGGAACTGGATCTCCGCTTCACGTGGCCTCCGAAGTGGGTGCTGGGGCCTCTTCCCTTCTGCGTCCTCTGACGTCCACGGTCCCCGACTGTGACCTCGGAGTCTCGCTTTGACCCCTGCCTCTCATCTTCAGTGACCGCTGCTGTTTAAATCCATTTCTAGGATTTCCTTCGGTGCCTTTTCCCTTGCAGACGCCCACCCTATAGCTGCAGCGCACACCTCAGTTCCTGCTCCGGACCCCCCAGCGCCCCTGTTGCACCCCCAAATCATGTCAGAGCCTTCGTACCTCCCCGCCCTTCTCAGGCTGCCGTTTGCAGGGTCTCTTTGCCCTCGGCTTGGATTGCAATGGCCTCAGTCTCCTGTGTCACGTCTCTCTCCCCACCCCAGGACGCCTCACCTACGCCCTCTCGAGTTTGTTTCCCAAGTATCGCTTCGAGCACATCACTGTCTCCCCAAAAATCTCCCTCCGTCCCCTAACACGCAGAGAGAGTGCCCCACCTGGGTTCT